>VXAY01005156.1:170838-258482 GCA_013399855.1 Oxyruncus cristatus
GCCGAGGGGCTGAGGGAAGCCCGCCGGGATCCCGCCGGGACCTGCCGCGGGCACCGGGTGAGAGCAGCGGGCAGCACGGGCCGGGTGGCCACCGCGGCGAGGGGCCGCGGCGGTGGCGGTGGCGATGCCCGTGCGGAGCGGGAGGGAGAGGAGAGGGAGAGGATCTTTCTCGCCCCAGCAGCGCCGCGGTGGACACCCTCAGCCGCGCTCTGTCGCGCCGGCTGCGAGTGCCTCCCCACAGCTCCCTGGGAGCCTTTTCCTGCATGTCCTTAGCGCAGTACGTGCTTAATGCGGTATGTTTTTATAGCCTTCTGGTGGTTTGTTTGTTTATTCATTTTTATTTTTATGGTTCGTGATGCCTTTTTTTCATCCTTCGCTTTTGTCACCGGCTTCCTGAAGGCTGCGTGGGATATCCGGCTTGTTGGGGAAAAAAACAAAAAGGAAAAACTCAGTGCTTTTTGTTTCTTCTCGCCGAGCTTTATGTGAACAGCTGAAGCGTTTCTTCAGGTTCTTAGCGCGCTTCTTCCAAATTAAAGGAATATTATTTTTTTTTTTTGTAGAAGCTTGCGGTCTTCTAATTTAGAAAACTCTTCTCCTAAATTAAATATTGAAGGAATATGCAGAGTTCTGATTTAGAAAGTCCAAATGACCCGCTTCAGAAAGCGTGTTGTCCTCTACAGACGAAAGGTAAAAGGGGCTTTAATCGTTCCAACACAGTTTGGGATTACGAGAAGCAGGTACTAAACATCATAAATGAAAATATGTTTGGAGCACAGAGTTTTTTAGGAAAAACTTGGGAAAAGGTTTGAAAGATGCATTCGTTCTTTAGAGCCTTAATATTATTGTTTACCCTTGAATGCTTGTCTCTGTGTGCATCAGATTGAAATGTAGGTATTGCTTTAAAAGGCGTCCTCAGTAAATAGCTTTGATAAGTTACAGTAGCGGCTCGGTATAAAAAAGGCACGTTGTGGTTGTAATTACAGTTTTGTTGTGGTGGATGAATGCCTGACATACTGTTAAGGGTTGTTTCCTATGGGCAAAACAGTCGTGTTCAATAGGTGTTCACGTGGATGGTGCTTTTTGCTTGCTTGTATCTCACTCAGCTGGTTGCTCGAAGCCGGTCTGGTTGTCAGTCACTTTTTTCCTTCCCTGTATTGCTCATAAAAGGCATCTGAAAATAAATTGTGCAGAGGTTTGAACACAGAAACCTGCCATAGAAACCTTGCTTTATGTAAGGTGCAGGGGAAGTAAGTTAAGGCATGTGATTTCAGGGAGTGCAGTATCTTTTTGTTGGCAGGGGGAGAGCCTCAGTAACATCACTTGGTTCACACATCTGATTAATGTTAATAGTCTGTATTGTTTCCATGTTTTTTCTCAATACTGAAATATGAGATTCGAAACAGCAAACACAGACTGGGAAAAAAAATGAGGAAGATTAGTGTTATGTCTAGGATTTAATTCTCCCTCAGTTGAGGTGTACTTCAAATTAAAAAGGGATTAAGTATGTCAGTCACTTTGTATTGTTCTAAAGCCAGATATCCAAGCTTTTGTGTTCTCACTGCTGTTCATAATTCCCATGGACAAGTAGGAGAAATGAAGGCCTGAGCCTGCACTTTCCCTTTGTGCAAGAATAGGTCTGCCCAGCTGAAATAAACTGCAACATTAGAGCCTGAGGAAAGAGTGAAACAAACAAAAGTGCTATTATGTTCAAACAGTCTGTACAAATAAGGGGATAATCTTTGAGGAATTAACTATAGTTTTTTGTTGCCACGACAATTGGTACTGTGTCCCCGGTAGGATGTTGTGTTAGGCTATTGTTCTCTCCAGCATTGCTTTGTTTAGCTGAACTATAAACTCTGTAGAACTTTATCTAAAATCATTTTAACAAAACATTTTGTAAACACTGCCATTTTGGAGGTCTTTTTAAGTCAGGGATCCATGTTTGCCTGCATGTATCACTCAGAGTCGACTTGCAGGCTTTTTACTTAGAAGTCAAATTAATGAGAAGTTAAATGTGTAGGCAGCAGTTTAGCACAGAATTTTTGAGGGGCTTATGTCTCCGAAAGTGTGTGGCCTTTTATAACTGTGAGCAGATGTAGATGTCTTTCCCCTAATGCTGGTGACTACTCCAAGGTCAATTTCTTTTTTATCACAATATGTGTCCAGTTCAGTTTCTCTCTTTATAAATCATCCTTTCTTGCTTATTTTTAGCTTTGCTGAAGTTCAAGCAGTCCTCTCTGTTTCTGTTCCTGCTTGGATACCGAGGTTGTTGGATCCTTTCAGAGATGTCAGAGCCGTGAGAAGAGGTGCTGTTGATGTAAACTCCCTCTGCTGGTTAGTTCTGCAGCATAAATGACAATTGTGGTGTACAGTTGTTTACCACTGCATCATGCAGCAGAAATTAATAGTTGAGAACTGACATACAGTGTTTCTAAAAGCAACTAGAGCACCCAGTTTAAGCTTGGGAGTTTTATGCTCATAAGGCTTTTAATTGCAATCAGCGTAAAAGGTGTGTGTTGATAAGTGACAGATACTCCTTAGAACCACTGCTGCCTTGTTGCAGGCAGAATCTAAGCAATAGCTTGAGACCTAATATATTGAGACAGCTATTAACATGCAGGTTAAAATCATTACTTGGGTTCCATCTAGTACTTTTGCTACTACACTGCACTTACAAACTTCTCAGTTAAGGTGCAGTCCTTGCACAGTGTGTGCAGGCCCAGGTGGTTATCAGGGAAGGTAAATAACCGTAGGTGTCTTTGACACACTACAGGAAGGGTGACTGAAGGACGCTGGGTTTCTTTATTCTACTGCTTGCAGTGACATGACTGAAGTCTCCTAGATCATCAGCCTTTTGTAGCAGGGATTTGCCCAGAAGAAACTCTGGACATGCCTGTGTCGCCTGCCACCCCGCTTTCCCCCTCAGATTCAGGCAAATGTTGAGGATGAAGTTTGAGGGTGATTGGTATGAGAGGTCAATCACAGTACTGGAGAGTGTCTGTTATTTTAGAAAGTATGTCTTAGAGGGTGCTACAATCAATTTGGGTTCAGTTTTGATAACACTGAGTTACTTGACTGACATCTCCATTTACAATCCTTTATTTAAAAAATAGATTCCCCAAATACTTTTATCTTGCTGTAGACTTTTTTTGCCCCTTCCTGTGTCCCCCAGAACTTTTACTGGAAAATGAGAAATTGGCTAAGGTTGTTAAGGAATACATCTTTTGAGAGAAAAAGGTGGTGCTTATGCCTAGGTTGGGCAGTTACTTTCTGTGGAAAATAAGTAGTTGAATCAACTTTCTATGCACAGTTGAAGTTAAGAAGTGGTAGTCTGGGTGTAAGCCCCAGAACTCTCAAGTTTGTATGTTATTTCACTCATTTAGACATAAGCATAAAGAAAAGTAGCTTCATTTGCTACTGTAGAAATGTTGCAACCAAGTGATGACAGGTACTCCAACAAATGGCAAAATCTAAGGACAATAGTTAATATTTCAGGAAAAGGGGAAAGGGGTGTGTCTTTGGGGAGAAACAATATGTATTGTATTAAAGGTGAGAGAGTTCTGTTGTTGTTTAGTTGGTTTAACGATTTTTGTGACTCCTCATTGGTTGCTAAACCTGGATAGGCTTTAGGATTGAGATTTATTAAAGAACTAGCCTGCCAGTGGCAGGTAAGTTGTCACTGTAAACCTTTTTGGGAAAACCCTTGAAATAACTTTTTAGGATTGTAGGAACAGTTGGAAATTGAACAATTGAAACAGCTGAAGATTTACAGTATTGTTTTAGATAAAGCAGTGTTAACACCTGTTAAGTATTGTAAGGTCCTTCATCTGTGGACGGAGTTCATTGCTCATGTCTTCAACCTGGAAAGGCTCGTGTGCTTGAAAGCTTTTATCTGCCAGTATTAGTTTGTCTGACGAGATATCAGGTTGAGCTTTGAGATCTGGGAAATGCAGTGCAACTTCCTTAGGTTTCGGAAGCGCTTGGAAAGAAAGGTTTTGTCAAAGAAGTGGTTAACTGAGTCATGCAGGGGGGAGAAGAAGCCAAGTGGATTAAAGACCTAGTGCAAAGATCAGGAAGGGCAGTGCATTTTAAAGTGGTTCCCTTTAGAGTAGAATAGGTTCTCAGGTGCTGTAAAACTTGTTAATTTGCTAGGACATTATCAAAATAACATTTTTTTCTTCATGTCTTATATTCACAGGGTATGTTCAAAAAAACCTCAGGGAAGAAAATATTTTTCTTAATATCCAGTTTATGACATGTTTGTTCATTGCCAGTTGTATTGTATTTATATAAGGCAAATTAAATAGGCAAAGTCAGAAGAGACAATTACTTGGTCTGCTCAAAACAAGTCATTGCTGTCTTCTTATAATTGATTGATGGTGTCATATGTTAAAAGATTTGCCAAAGTGAGGTAACAAATCTTAGCAGCTAACTAGCCTGTGTTTGTAACTGGACTAGAAATTAAGAAGGCTTAAAAGCATTCAAATCTGTTTAGCTGTGTAGAATGTGCTGTGGTCTCGGTGTCAGGTAGACTTTCAGCAAATAAATTTGCCATCTGGAGGTTTCATGTGTCTTCAAGACCTGTGTCAGATGTGAAATGTAGAGTGAAGTTGGGCTCTAAGTGAGCGAAGTGCCTGTGGAGGAGTGCTGGGTTTGGATGAAGGTTATGAAATTTGATAAGGAGGCAACCCTGCCTGGATTTTGTTTATATTGGTTGGGGGTTTTTTTGTGGACAATACTTCCGGTGTGACCTTAGTGTTTCTCAGATTTTAACAAAAAGTAATAATAAAAACAATGAATCCTTTCTTCAAAAGACATCTGCAGAGAATAACCTGTATCTCAGGAGTGACTGCTGGTGTTATATAGTTTTCTGAAGCCGAGTCTTGATTGTCAGCACAGTTTTGAGAACCAAGTATCAGAAGCAAAGGGAAAGAGGCTCCTTGGTGTTCTCACTGTTGTCCATATCTGGTACCCAGTCATTATGAAGAAGCAGCCTGAACAGAGCAAAGAATAGAGGGATTGGGTTGCACTGGAGTGAACAAATGAAAAGGAGATAACTGAATGTTGATGAGAGCGTGCCATCTGGATAGAGACTACACTTCTTACCTGTTGCATGATTCTCTAGCTTTTTGGTTTTTACTGTTTTAGTATTATGTGTCTTGTCACTGGCATTTTGTGGAATTCTCCACCTAGTGCTCTCCCGATTCACGAAACTTGCTGATACCCCTGAGTGTGGATCATAGGTTGTGTCAGAATCCCTTCAGGGTATGAGCCATGTTCCAGTTGTCATGTGCAGGATTGAATGCCTGGATGAGCTCTCTGTGCTGTCAGCTTTGCTCTTGAGCTGCTGCAGTTTTCCTGAGGAAACTGGGAAGAGGGAGCATTACAGAAGGATGGATTGTGTACATCTGTGTTCATGGGAAAATGATCTCTATACCCAGTTCCCTATACCAGTGTTTCCAGCTTTAATGTTTCTAAATAAGAGATTATGATAATTTTACTTACTGTTCTCTGATATGTATCACTGCTTAGTTGCACAAACTCATGAGTTTGCCTTATGCTTTCCTGCTCTGACAAATAGTTTTTGACCATAATAAGAGCTTTTGATTATACAAGAGATGGCAGATTTGGGTCATGTGCACAACAGCTCCTGCCTCATTTTTATTTGCATGTTTCACATATACATCAATTGCTTGCTTACATGGCATGTATAAGGTGTAAGGCTATAAAAAAGTTTCACAACTGAAAATTTTACACATTGGAATTCCAACTGAAATCACCTCTGAAAATTCCCTCAGAATTCCACTCTGCCACCAGTGGATATTTCCTAGGTAACAAATTTTTAATAAGTTTGCTTGTAGAACAGCAGATGTTCAGTTATATTGAATACAGTTTACATCAATACTCTGATTAGAAAAGGTCTGTTTTTCCAGATTTACCTTATTGCCTGTTGATAAAAGTGCAAAATATGCTTTTTAATGGGCTTTTTTTTTTTTTTTTTGTTACAGCAATGTCATCTTGCTCATAGGAACGTCATGACCCACAGCAGCATCATGGTGGATGTAGGCAAGTGGCCAATATTTACCTTACTGTCACCTCAAGAAATAGCATCCA
Source organism: Oxyruncus cristatus (assembly GCA_013399855.1). Taxonomy (NCBI): domain Eukaryota; kingdom Metazoa; phylum Chordata; class Aves; order Passeriformes; family Cotingidae; genus Oxyruncus; species Oxyruncus cristatus. The sequence continues at coordinate 176,953 of VXAY01005156.1, forward strand.
TTCGGAAGGCGTGTGTGTTTGGAACGTCGGCCAATGAAGCTATTTACATAACGCACAATGATGAGGTGAGGCTGCAGTCAGGTGGGAAATGTACTCTACAATTACTTGTTTTCAGAGTCCACTGAATATTTGTAAATAAATGGCTTCGCAAAAGCATTGTGTGAAATTTGTGTTTTTCAAAACATGCTGAATATAATGTTTAATAGTATGGTTCCTGCAAATAAAAAGCCCAACTTCCAGGCCTGCATGAATCTGAATAATTGAGACTCATCAGTTAACTTCCAAAGTGTCCTTATGCTGACTCCTGAAGCTGTTAATTTTCATGTGGGAAATTCCTGGCCCCTGATGGTCTATGGTGAAACTGTCCCCAGTTTATGAAGACCTGGGTATTACCACATCTGTGCATACCTGAGTGTAAGTTGTTAGAAGTGAGTATTCCTTTGTTTTTCAGGTCTTTGTTTTTGGACTGAATTGCAGTAATTGTTTGGGAACTGGAGATAATCAGAGCACAATAGTACCAAAGAAATTAGAAGCCTTATGTGGAAAGAAGATCTCTAGTCTCAGTTACGGAAGTGGACCCCATGTTGTACTTTGTACTGAAGGTAGAAAATTAACCTTGAGTATAGAAACATAAGTTACTGATTTTTAAGTTCCACTTGCATTTAACAGGAATGGATTAAGGTGTAATTGTATTAACTTGTTAACTGGGTAACGTACACTAAGGGGCTCTCATTAGTCTTAAGTGGATCTAAATGGATTTTGTATAGGCTGCACTTGTAGCATTTCACTGTCATTTATGATATACTCTGTTTTACATGTGCACTTTCATTTCCACAATAAATCTAGAGGTTATACTGTGATATATGTGTATAAAACGAAGTATATAACTTTTTTAGTATACAGATGATTCTTGTAATAGTTTCACTATTTGTTGACATCCTTTCACTTTCATCTTGGTGTTTGCTAATATCTTAGAATTTTGTATTAACTTCCTTGGAATTTTTAGTGGTTTTGATCACAAATATTTTTGCAGATGGTGAAGTGTATGCTTGGGGACATAATGGTTACAGTCAGCTTGGAAATGGCACAACCAATCAGGGAATTACTCCTGTTCAAGTTTGCACAAATCTGTTAATAAAGAAAGTGGTGGAAGTAGCTTGTGGCTCTCATCATTCCTTGGCGCTGTCATTGGATGGGGACGTAAGTTGAAACCTGTTCAAATCTCTTAATCTCCTTCTTGAAGTGAATAGTATAGGTGACCTTGCAGTTTGAACTTGTCTCTGCAGGGTAGTTACAAATGTAACCTTTTCTCCTTCTGCCTCAAACTGGGGTGTCCTTTTCTTCAGAGCAGATTTGAAAAAAAACCTGAAGAAAGAAACCCCAAACCCCTAAACAAACTCAAAACAAAAAGACAAAACAAACCAAAAAAAAACACAAACCACCAAATGCCAACCACAAAAACAAGGGAATAAAAGCTTAGTAAACCTTTGTGTCTTTTGTCTGCTGTGTGCCTCACAGGGCGAGACTGGAAAGCTGTGCCACTTACAGGTGGAAGATGGTTCGTAAGGTGAAAACTGTAGTTTGTTTGCTTGCGGTTCTGTTAGTTAAGGGGTAAATTAAGTTGTTTGTATTTACTGGTTAGCAGTTAGTCGGTTTCTTGCAGTGTTCATGATTTGCACACTGGTACTGCAAAAGAATGTTGCTCTGCACACCTCTGAGTACCTTTGTGTGTAGCTAATGGAAGAGCACTTGGTTTATATCCAGGTCTGCTTTATGCTGTTCGCTTACATGGCTCAAGGCTATGTGTCATGGGAAACACGTACACTTAGTTTCCAGTTAGTCAGATTTGACCAACGTGAGTTGCATGTTACTGCACAGAGGAAAATCTGGTTTCAGCTCTGCATTAACAAAGGAGTTCTAATTTCAAAGCCTTCTAACAGTGACAATGGAAACTACAGTTCTCTTCATTTTGGTAATCTGAGTGTGTCTGTGTTATGGCTCAGTATGGAATGACAGTGCAACAGTAATACAAAGTGTTTTAAGGGTAGGAAAGAGAGATTGGGTTAATTTAAGTGGTCTGTGTTTTATCTGAAAGAAGAGCCTAGCTTGGGAAAGATTTTGTGCTGTCATGTTTGACCTGGTTAAACTATAAAATTTGGTGAGTATGCAGGAAGGGGAGGCTGTTCATGTGTGAGTTACACTAGTGGTGCCAGCTGCTGTGTGGTGCCTGTGATGGCCATGCTGTCTCTTTTAATAAGTGTAACATGCTGGAAATCTCAGTGGAAGTGGGGAAGTTCCTTTGTGTTTACTGTGGAGTTGATATTTGCAGCTTGCTTGCCATCGTGATCAGTTAATGGTACTCTAAATCCATCCCGAGCATGCCTTGCAGTAACTTAGTCTGTTTGTGCTCTGTTTTATCTGTACCAGAATTGATTACACCGAAAGCAGCAAAATGTGTTAAGCAGATTTATTTACAGAAAGATTTGGCTGCAAAAAACCCTGTGACTTGATGTTATCTGAAGCCTCAGAGAGACATTGAAGTTGAAAGTATTTGTGGAAATACTTGACATAATTGGTTTGGACAGTTAGTGTCATTTTAATGCAGTGCAAATTGAAAAAAAAATTAATGACAATTAAAGGTCTGCGGACATTCACGCTTCTCTGAGAGGGGAAACTGATTAGTTATTTGGCATTTTGATCTACCTTCTGAGTTTCTCTACCTCAATGTTTTCTGTTTTTTAAATTGAGGTCTTTTAAAGAGCATCTTCAAATATTCAGTAGGAATCAAAGATCCAGCAGTTAGAAGTAAGAAAAAGCAAAGGACTAATGCTTTCTTTAGTTTGTATTACACGTGGTAAGTGAGTTGGGTTGGTGGGCAGGTTTTGTGTTCTTGTCTTTGGTGGGTTGGGGTTTATTTGGTGGCAGTGGAGGTGTTAATTTACTGACTTTTGGGTTGGTGTTGCAGTTAACAGGCAGCTTCTGGCACCAAAGGATGTGCCAACTTCTCATTAGGGTACATCCCTAATACTTGTTGGTGTGTGTGTACTGGCTAGCATGTCTGTGGTTAGGTATTTCCAAGAAGGAAAACTTCTGAACTGGGTGAAGCATCAGAGAACGAACTATCAAAAACTGTTTTGTGCCAAACTGTGGGTGTGTATACATGTAATAAAAACTGAAGGCAGTTTTGTACTGAAAGTACAAAGCTATAAATTTTTTTTTAATAGCAAACTGCCTTCCTCTATTCTTGACTTTCAGATATAAGGTAACAATATTTTTGCTTGTGTTAGTATTAGTTTGCCACTGGAAACTTTAAACTGACAGAGATGGTGCTTTTTTGTTAATGCCATTGTGTACAAGAATGTAGCTACTGTGAAACATGGGCTGACAAATCCATCTTCTTTCACAGCTTTTGAAGGGTGTAGAAAAGATATGGTAAATGTCCAGCAATAACCTGGTCTTGAGTTCTGGGAAGAAAATTAAACTCTTTTGTCTCACAGTCTTGAGTAATATTTAATATGGAAATATGTTCCTTTTGTTTTTTGTTGTACTCAGATGCTCTGATTCTGTAGCAAGAAGCTGAAAAAAGTGCTATATTCATATTTACTAGATCAGTTTTATTGCTGTCTCTAATTTTCAGCTGTTGAAAATTAATTTAGCACTTCAGCTTATTAAATAGGATAGTTTACCCAATCTTATGCTGACTCCAGGAAGATTATCATCTCTTGCTGTCATTACTTTTACTGAGGCTTAAACTGTGTGGTTTTGTTTGTTTGGTTTTTTGGACAGCTGTACGCTTGGGGCTATAACAACTGTGGTCAAGTTGGATCTGGATCTACTGCGAACCAGCCAACTCCTCGACGAGTTTCAAACTGTTTGCAGGGTAAAATTGTAGTTGGCATTGCTTGTGGTCAGACCTCCTCCATGGCTGTGGTAAACAATGGTGAGGTAAGCACTGCTGCTGCGTTCTCGCATTCTCTGTTACCTGAACTTGCCAAGTTAGTGTCTGAATGTGGAGAAATGCTGACATGGAGTGCTCAAATCAGAGTTGTATTGGCAGAATTACGTTGATAACTTCTGTGAGACCACTTTAAGGAAAATGGTGGAATTAACTGGGGATGCTGTTTTTAAACATTCCTTCCTATGGCAAAAACTGTATTGGAACACAGTTCTTACGAAGTCTGCAAACTGCAAGAATTTGAGCAGTTACATTAAGCATGTCTGACCTCATACTTCAAATGATGATTAGCATTATTCATGTTAAGTAAATTTGTTACATTAATTTCAGTTTGTTTTTTTAAAGCATGCACAATTACACAGTTAATTTTTCTGCAACAGTATGCTGGCTGATCTTGGGTTTTAAACACATTGCTTAATTGCCAGCAACCAGGCTTTTGAACATTGCCCTAGTATTGTGCAACTCTTTAATTTCAAATAAGTTTATGGCGCTGTCATGCTTCTAGGTATGAACCTCAATTTTATTACACATCACCAAACTGAGTTAGCACCTCTTGGTGAATGGAAGGACTGTAAAAGTCCCTGAGGCTGAGATGAGTTTTCATTGTACATAATTAGTCATGATTTGTCCACCAAAGGAAAAGTTAAACTGGTGACTTCAGTTTTAACTGATCAGCTGGTCAGAATAACTAAGTTCACATTCTCTTTTAAAAACAAAAATAATGAGAAAGGATGGTATAAAAATTAACTAAAGTGCTGATGGTGTGGGAGAGATTTTGATGTAAGTTTATTCCAAAATTCATAGTGCTTGAACGGCATGTATTTTAGAGAGCTTCTTTAAAAGGTAAATGCAGGGTTGAAAAGTTAAATGCAGTCATTGCAATATATTTTACATCTTTGAGCCTTCTCTGTGTTGCTCTTGAAATAGCATAGGGTTTTTTAATAAGAAGTACTTCCTTAGCTTGTACTTGATACTAAGTCTTAAATGTTCTGTACTCCTAGAGAAGAGTGGCTGAATTTTGTTTTCCTTTTGCCGTCAGGTTTATGGCTGGGGTTACAATGGCAATGGCCAGCTGGGGCTGGGAAACAACGGCAATCAACTCACGCCCTGCAGAGTGGCAGCGCTGCACAGTGTGTGTGTGCTCCAGGTACGTCTATCGTGGACACGGAAGTGCATTCCTGCTGCTAGCTTGCGCTGAAACCGTATCTTTGGAATATTATACCCGCCTCTAGACTTTGCTGTTCAAATAGTGAATTTTTTTAGCTCTTACGAATTATATTTTGCTTATAAAAAGTGCGAGTAAGCTGTAAATTATTTGCTGTTGTAAATGCCTGGAAAGATTGAAAGTTAGCTAGTGCAACCGTGAATAAATTGTGCAGTAAGATTAAATTGCATCTTCATTACAAAGCTGAAGGAAGCACCTAGGCAAAGATGAGAGGGGTAACAAAATGTTCGAATTGGATTCTACATAAGTATTCTAATTAGTCCTTCAGAAGTGAGGGAAGAAGGAAGATAAGAGTCATGAGTGTGGGTTTGATTGTTTGGGGGTTAGGTTTAGTTTGGTTTGGCTGAATTTCTTGTGATTCTTGCATTTTTAGTAAGGTTCTGTGGAGTTGCCTGTGATACCTTGGGTGGAAGGGTTGTTGGCTGTTGAACTGCAGCTCCCATCATTATTCATTCCGTACAATATTCAAAATATCTAACTCTGAAAGCACTTCGGAGTATTGCGAGATGTGATGAAGTTCTGTTCCTTGTATGAGGAGTCAGCAACTGAAAGTAACTAGCAGCTAAGGAGACTTTGCCAGAGTGCAGTAAATTATTTGGTGGTAGTCAATAAATTAACGAAGTTGGGACTTTTCCAGTGCCTACAGCTAACATACTTGGTGTTAGCTTTAAGTACTGAGAAGTAACACGTTGCAGCACTGAGTGAAGAACGCCTGAGATACTTTAATGTGGCCTGAGGAAATGGATGCGATAATTTTGTTTCTCGTCTGTTTTGTTTGGTAGTAACGCTTCTACATTTACTTACAGATTGCCTGTGGCTATGCGCACACACTAGCACTAACAGATGAGGGTTTGCTCTATGCCTGGGGAGCTAACACTTACGGGCAGCTGGGAACTGGCAATAAAAGCAACCAGCTAAGCCCGGTGCAGATCATGATGGAAAAAGAAAGGTAATCTTGCTGAAGCTGTTTCTGGATTGATAAGTCTGAGCATGTGTTATGCAGTCTCTAGCACTGGAAGCATGCGTCTGGAGGACTTGGTGGATTGTTTTTCTATTGCTCATGTTAAAAGCATAGGAAAGGATGGTAACCATGTTTACAATAGACTGAGTGCCTTTTTTCTGTCTCTAATGATTATTGAACGTAAGCATACTTTGTTTACCTGATACTGAAAGATAAGGAATGACTCTTAGGCTGTTCTATGTGTGGTTCCTTTGGTTAAAAATCTGGAACTATAAAATCAATAAGCCAAGATTTTGACTTGTATTCAGGCTTACGTTAAAAAAAAAAATGAGGGGGGGGAAGCAGCACCTTTTATAAGAAATGACATGCAAGGAAAAACAGTTTTTGAGAGGCTGGCAATAGCCACCCATGAAAACACAACTCAGTTTGCAAGGTTCCTTGAGCTAAGGACAGTTAATACCACTCTTTGTCAGTGGTACCAGTTAGTAGTTTGTAGCTTCTTAGTTTCCTAGATTCGTAAAAGAATGAAACTAGCCCTTGTCAACCCTCTTTCAACACTCTTATCATGCTTGTGTTTGGGATAGCTCTTTTGCTGTTCACATGCAAACATGGACCTCAGTCCCGTTCTCTGAGTTCTTGTGTGTATCTACAAATTAATGTACCTTGGCTTGCAGACATCTGGAGTCTATAAGTCTCTTAACTCGTAATTTCAAAACAATTCCGATTGGTTTTTCTCCTCTGTTTCTGAACTAGGAATTCGTTCCTCTTTTTTTGTTGTTTCTCCCACTTAATGTAAAAGATGCACAGTACTGGGAGTGTTTAAGAGCTTAAAAATGGCTGGGGGGAAAGAAGAAAGGAACCATCACAATAGAAGCTACTGAAGTGAGGCTGTTTTTCCTGTGAAAGAACTGACACTAATGAAACAAAATGAAATATTCTTTAAAAAAGCAGTGGAAGAGAAATGCGTATGTTTGCAGATAGATCAGCTTTGTTCTCTTGGCAATTTATTTCATGAGTGAACTAAGGAGAACTGTTGCATTTAGTACTGTATGTGAACTCAAGCATGGGATTACAGTAAAACTGGCATTTGTTCAATGGCTGAAGGAGGGAGAAAATACCATAGAACTTCTGCTTGGAATCTGAGGGAGAGAGAAATCATTTGAACATACTCATCCTGCTTGACTTGGCTCCCTTGGAAACAGTGCTATAAGTGGGTGAGCTGTCATTTCCCATGAAGCATGTTACTGCTGCTTCTCCTGGTCTTTTTATTTATGTAACTCCTTTGTCTCTTATTATATTATTAATGTTGGTGACAGTTCCTTAGGAAGTGGCATTTGGTGCTATCTTGAAAAATATTGCACATGTAGCTTGTAAGGAACTTTTAGACTTCATTTTTTGTTGGCTTGGAAGGAACAGCTATGAAGGTCAGCTTCCTGAATTTTGATGTTAAGTGTACACCTTAACGTTTTACCCTGTACATATACTGTAACTAAACTGTGTGTGTACCATAAATGTGTTATAATAGTACATATTCTGCTGTACTTCTAAAGTGTAGTACAGTTACTCTAAAAAGAAGAATCTGTTCTGCTAAGGAAAGAAAATGTGGGGATGGAAGTAGTTTACGTAGATAGCTGTGATGGAAAATTAATTATCGTTAAAATAAGTACTCTGTGATGTCTCTTGCAGAGATGCTGAAAGATCTTAATGTTGCGTAGAAGTTAAGTTGATAATAGTGTAAACCAACTGATTAGTCTTCTATCTCTGGCAGAAACTATTGATACGTATACTGAAAGTGATATAGATTCTGTGTTTTGTCTTGAAGTAATTTTTTCACTTAAAATGTGGGCTTTGTGCTAAAGTTTTTTTGCCTAAAAGTATAACTCTTCATGGATATTGTTCTGTAAAGGAACAAATATTTCAATATGTATATTCTTAGACTGCTTGGAAAGCCTTTTATTTGTCCAGATTGATCTGTTTCTGGCATGAAAGCATGAAATTCTCTGAATTTTTACTGTGGAGAAAAAAAACAGGAAAGCATAGCTTTTGTTTTGAACTAACACTGGAACCTCCCCGTGTTTTGCTTATCACATGAACAGAAACACTGGCAGTGTCCTTAGGCTACTTTAATTGGAGTTGTGTTTCTTCTCAGTTCTTGTAATGTTTGAGGTAGCAAGATAGGGATTGCTTGAGCAAGAGGAGAACAGAATAGATAAGTGAGCGTCAGCACCCCTAATGTTTGAAGGGACTATGTGAGGTAGGTGAAAAGACCAATAGACTTCATTTAAAAAAAGAACCAGAGCTCTTCAAGGATGTGGAGTTAGGTGTGTGTATTCACCCCTCCTCAAAGGAAGCACTGTCTGTGTTCATGCTGAATTTCAGTGTTGAGGGAGGAAAACTTAACAGCAAAATAAGAAGTCAGAAATACGGGCAGTGGGTGAGATCTCTGCCTATCTACAGAAATCAAAAGGGAGGCAGAAAGTATTTATTGGAAAATCATCAGAACTTAATCTCAAAGTGAGAGAGGAGTTACTGTATCTGAAAGAAGTTCTGAAAAGTGCTCAGTGACGACCTAAGTAGTATAACTTTACTAATTATTCTTTCCTAACTGGAAGTTTCGTAAAGTCCGTAAGCATTTTTTCTTGAGAATGTATCTGTGCATTGGTTTTAAGGGGGAAAAACAACACTTGTTTTTTTCTTCATCCCTTTCCCGTGGTCATAAAAGAGGAAGAATAATGTCAGCTGATGAGAATGACATCATTAAAGCGATATCTGATTACAATAACATCTACAAGCAATCTGAAAATGTCATTGTGTTTTTAATATGTGTTCAAACAGTATGACATTGCTGCAGGACAGGAAAAAAGTATGGGATTATAGATGCGTAGTTTGATTGGCTGTTATTTTGGTGAGGCATTTGGAAAGTCACTTGATTCTGTACCTGTAAGTGTCTTACCAGGTTTCTTCTATTCACAGGGTTGTGGAGATTGCAGCCTGCCACTCTGCTCACACGTCAGCTGCCAAGACCCAGAGTGGCCAGGTGTACATGTGGGGCCAGTGCCGAGGGCAGTCCGTGACCTTCCCCCACCTGACTCACTTTGCCTGCACTGACGATGTGTTTGCTTGCTTTGCCACCCCTGCTGTTATGTGGCGTCTGCTGTCAGTAGGTGAGCTCCAGCTCCCACGTGGCAGCCAGTGCTGTGTCCATTTGTAGTGGTTAGCACAGGATACCTCTCCTGTGGCAGGTTGCTGTTTCAAGGAGGACTGGCAGCTAGTTGGTTTTTTTTCTTCTGAAGAAAACAGTCTATTTCAGCAGCTAAGGATCCAGAGTAGGGTTGACAAGGCTGTTTGCCAGTATGCATCAAGACTGAGCCCTATTTTTCCCTTGCACTGTGAATGTTGTGTATTCCCTGCACTTGAACTGTTTGACCTTTAGCTCAGGACTGGGAAGGAATCCTGGCTTATTAAGCATGCTGGTAATTCTTACTTGACCCCAAATATGCTATAAATCTCTTAGCTTGGATTTCCTGGGAAAAATGAGGCTGATTTTGTGTTCAGAACCTAAAGATGTTTCATCTTAGATTGGCCACTTCAGTTCACGACATCATTTAGATCTAACCTGTTTTCTTGTTGACAACAGATCCTAATTTTGTTAGTCCCTGTACAGAATTCTTTTTGTGGGGGTATGGATCACATCCTAAGTAACCTCTATCCATACTCATACTTTAGCATTGTGTGCAGCTTTTCCTAACCCAGCTTCTGTCTTAACTTCTCATTTAGCATATTATCACATTTGTAGAGGTCCAGGTAACAGCATCCCATCTGTAGAGGAAAACTCAATAGTTTTACTAAAGAGAGAAGATTTGCTTGGAGTGGTCTGCTCCCGAGTAAATCTAAGTCTTGGTTTATCCCATTTCTCACTTTCTCCATTCTCTAATCCTCTGCAGTATGTGTTAGTCTTGTTCTCTATAGAGGTCTGAGGGTTGTTCAGTGTGTTGCCTTTTGCTAATAGTGAGGGCTGTTTAAATGACATCTCCCCAGTTTCGGTACCTTTCAAGTTCTTGGTTTTTATGAATTACTCCCAGACTGAGTGTAACAAGTATTTGACTTCTGTGCCTGCATTTTAGTACCTCTTGCCCTTTGGGGATTCTTCCTTACTTACTTTGATAATCTTACTTATGGAATATTTAAATCAAAGGCATTAATTATGGGGGCATTTTTAGTCTCCATTTTCCATATGCTTGTTTTCCTTCCTCAGCTTTTAGTAATAGAGGTTTAAAAATCCCTCTTTTCTCTTGGTTTTCTTTATGGTGCTTTGTTTTCTTAGCAAGAGCTAACTCTATGTAAAGGTTATTGTTTTACTTCCAGTTATGATAGCTCTGCCAAAAAAAATGAATCAGTCAGCCAAGATTGGCTGTGGTGAAGTACAAGTCTGCAACCTTTTTTCAGGACTGAAGGTATTTGGAGTGAAAGTTGATCTGCATAGTTTAAGCTAAGCTGATAACCCAGAAAAAAAAAATCACATGAGCAAATGGAGAGGGATTGGAGCATGGTTTAGTTAGCCCAGATGAGATTCAGCTTCTGTGGATGATTCGTGTAAATCAGAGGAGTTTATGGTCTTTTGTGGCACAAATGTGATTTGTCAGCCCTGAGGAGTTTTTTACAGCAATATTTCTTTTTTTAAATACTATTTAGCTGTCCCTAATGGTGAAGAGTGATTTGTGGATTGTACATGGATGAAAAATGTGCAGTGCTGTGGGACACAGGAGACACAAACCGTATCCCATGATAGTGGAAATCCATTTATTTTTCTTTTCCGTACTGTACTTCTTAGAAGCCATGTGCCTTGAAACACATTTTCAGGATGCATCAGCAAAAGCTTCAACTAATGGGCTAAATTAGGCTTTCTAGAACTTCAGAGTTCTTGCTTTACCAGAAACCTTAGACAACTTGTGCTACATACAACTCTTGTATGATTTCTAGACACAGAGTGGGGCCCCTGTGGGACCAGTGCCATAGGCATTAATAGAGAGAATTGTGATATCATAGCTTTAATCCCTTTAATTCCACTTCCAAAATTGCTGAGGTCTTGTGTCCTTGGTTGTACCAAGAATAGTGTCTACTATCTCTTCAACAGCATTGCTGTTGTATTTTGTGTTTTCGTAGCTGACTAATAAACAGAGTAAATTGTGTCAGTGATAGTTCATGTTGGCGAGCCCTGGCAAGCACCTTACCAACCTGCGGGGCTGTATCCAGTCTGCCAGCAGAAGGAAGTGAACAAGTGGTGGCATGTTTTCTTACTTTTTAGGCTCAGCTCACGCTGTGTCAGTGCAGCAGGAGTGCTGTGGCCGATGTCCCAAGTGAGTTCAGGTGATAGTGCAGACTCCGTGAGCAGCAGCGTGAAGATGAAGCCACAGAGCCGAGTTTGCAGGTAGCAGCGCTGAGCTGAGACAGTGCTAGCACTGAACTGCCTGGAGGCTGGAAATTTCATGGATGGTGCCCATGTGGAGAACAAGTTCTCCAGGTGCTTTCCTTGGTGCTGCACTACATCTGTGCAATGGGATGGAATGAGGACTGCTGCCTGTAGCTATTGTGAGGAGCAACCCTTCCCAACAGGGAATGCTATTAGATTAGTTCATTCTTCCCATTTTGTCACTTGAGCCAATGGAGCCCTGACACTGATCCGTTTTCCTTGATGTGCTCTAGTGTAGTTGCTAGCTTTAGTTAGTGATGTTTGTGTTCCATTTAGGATGCTTAATGTGTTGTTTTGGTTTTCTAAATTCTTTCTGTAGAGCATGAAGACTTTTTAACAGTGGCAGAGTCCCTGAAGAAAGAGTTTGACAGCCCGGAAACCTCAGATCTAAAGTTCCGTGTGGATGGAAAGTACATCTATGTCCACAAAGCTGTTCTGAAAATCAGGTAGTGGTCATGTTTTGCAGCTCTTGTTTGTACAGAATAACCTCTTACATCACATCTGAGGGGGAGAAAACAAGTAAGGGGTAGGGAGGGACCCCATAACCTGTAATGTGTAGCATCTGTGTATCCATAGTCACTTTAAATGAAGTGAGTATAAAAGGAGCGGTCCATATTCATTTGTCACTGAGCCTGTTTTTTTGTTCCCAGGATAATAAATTCTGTTAAGTTGGTCTCATTGCAAATGTATACATGGATGTTTCTGTAGCATGGACAAAATAAGAGTTTTATCTTAATGCATAACAAAGTTCATAGTTGTAGGAACGAAAATTGGATGGGGTATGGTAAAAATCTGTGAATATGGCAGAATGCCCCAAATCCGTGTTTCGGGGGGGCTGTAATGTAACATTGATGTGTTTGTGTGATAGTGTTCCAGATGATGTCTTTGTCTCCTAGGTGTGAACACTTCAGAACAATGTTCCAGTCGTACTGGAATGAGGATATGAAGGAAGTGATAGAAATAGACCAGTTTTCTTATCCTGTGTATCGTGCCTTTCTGGAGTACTTGTATACAGACAGTGTTGACCTTCCGCCTGAAGATGCCATAGGTATTGCTTACGGTCCAATTATACTAGAAAGCAGCATCCAGAAAAACCGAGACAGGCGATGCAGAATAAGTGTATAAATATAGGCTTCTAGTCTAGTCTGTAATGCATTTTACTGGTGATTAATTAAGCTCTGTCTTTAACAGAGTCTTGTAGCAAACTTTATACAGCAAAAGTGGTGCACATTTAGAAATAAACTATGACCAGCTCTTTCAAGTTTGGCAGAGAAACTATTTCTCTGGGTTAAAATACTTACGTATTTAATTTGAGTCAATTATGGTTTGGCATAATTATCAAATAATCTCAATAGATCTAATGGGAGAACTTGTACAAGCCCATACTTTGATATTAGTAGTGTTTCTCAGTTGTGGGGCCTGTTTTGTGACACTGTTGCAAGCCATTAGGTGTGCAAATCAGTGGAACAGCTCTCATGTTTACAGAGGTTAACAGGGTTGCAGCGTGAGGTAATAAAAGGCCTTTCTTCATGTTTAATGTACATTTTCTGAGTAGTGATCTGCTTGCAGAAATCACATTATAGAGATACAGAACTCTGCACACAGAATACAGATGCAGTCTGTACCCCAGGAGCATAAACTGTTGCTGAAAGAGCGGAGATCATTATATCTGACTAATACAGTGGCGCTTTAATTGCAGGGCTTTTGGATTTGGCTACTTCCTACTGTGAAAACAGGCTGAAAAAACTGTGTCAGCACATTATCAAGAGAGGAATTACTGTGGAAAATGCGTTTTCATTGCTCTCTGCTGCTGTCAGATATGATGCAGAGGTAAACTTCTAAAGTTCAATCTCTTAAATAGGTGGCTGCTTTCTGACCTAAACTGTAGAGAAAGGCAGCCAATTACATTTTCATATAAGCTCTCTTACCCACTGTCAGATAATGCTATTGCAGAATTTGAGAATGTTGGACTTACATCTCTCATGGCAAATACAGTTTTTGTATCTTCTTTTAATTTTTCCCTGTAAACCAGTTAGGGGAAGATGAACTATTGCACAGATATTTCTGAGGATGAAAACACTAACTCTGAAACACGGGAAGGGTTTAAATGCAAAAGAAAACACTATCAAAAGCAGACTTGTAAACCTTCAAGTTACTTATTTGTAAGGCTGTGTGTTGTGTGGTGACACGTGGTGGTAGATTGGGGATTGAGTGCATTTGGGGTTTTTTTTGGTTGGTGGGGTGGGGTTTTTTTGTTGGATTTTTTTGTTTTGTTTAGCTAGTCAAATACAGTTCCAGTTTTCACTGTCTGCTGATGACATGTGAGAATAAGAACTGCTTCATGGGCCTTACGAATGTTGAAGAGGGAGGGAACAGTGTGTGGAAAGGGGGGAAGGCTGGTGAAACTTCCCTACTGCGTGATGTCTGACTTCACTACTAGACCACTAATGTGCAGCTTTGAGAACTAATGGGGAAGTATGCCAGGCCTTGCTTTGGCTGTTTGTGTTCAGTGTGGTATCTGTGCATTGTGTTGGCAACTTTGCGATTGGTCGGTTTTTAACTTGCTACTTATGCTTATAAAGCAGTTTTTTGGTACTCAGTAACTCTACTCATTGCTTTTTCTTGTATTTAATATCCAGTAGCTGGCATGCAGGTTGCCCTAACTTATTTCAGAGCCTTGCAGTGTGTTGCTTGTTTGATATGTCTTACCCAAAGGGCTGTTAGTGTCTGTTGTGCCTTAAGCTCTACTGTGAATAATGATGTCTCTGGTGTGAGTTCATCAAAAGTAGAAGATTTGCATACTTTAGCCTCAAAGGATTGTTTGCAGGACGGATCTTCACTGTGTGATTGATTCTGCTTGTAAAGGATGTAAGAAATCCAGTTACTATGCTTTGTCTGTACCTCACTAGCTAAATGAAATTAGAAATCAAATGAAAAGGATAGACCTAAATACTGCTTCCAGGAAAGAATGGGTGACCCTGAGGGGTTGGGCTTTAATGAAAAGCTGGTTTTACATGCTGTAATGTTAAGCTGGGGACTTGAAATTGCTTGGGTGATGTAGGTGATTCGAGAGAGTGTGGGCCTGGAAGACAACAGTTAAAAGAAGCTCCTTCACTGATTTTAAAATACCTCCATGACGTGAAACTCTCCTACACTTTCTTTTGGTGACTGACTGAAGTGACTAGCATTAGGTCAGGGCTGGCTTTTAAAATAATCCTTGGCTGTACTTTGTGCCTTTATTCACCTAAGTCTATATTGAGTACAGTTTGCTGGGAGTGCATCCATCTGCAAATGAATTTCAGCCTTTTTTTTTTTAATACAGAACTTTAAATTTTCCAGTTACTTACTAATACTACAATAATTCTGTTTACTGTATGCTTCTGTTGCATTGATTTGGAATATGAATTTTTTTAATAAAGCAGTGCAAAATATTCTAATGTGTATGATGTAATTTTCTTTAAAATGCTAGTTAATTCTGTTATTTAAAAAAACAAACATCAGTGTTCAGTTCTAATAAGCTTGTCTTTTTTTGTTGCACAGATGCCACACAAGTCAAGATCTGCAGCTTCAGAATGCCTAGTTTTAGGCCAGGATGTATTTTTATATTATTGTTGTGTCAAGAACTCCCACTAGCACACACAGTTGCTGTAGCTTTCAGTATTGACCTTAAGTGAAAACATGATTAGTCTTTCATACCTCATGTGGCTTAAAGAGCTCTGGAAATTTGTTATGCCTTCCTGCAGTGCTCAGTCTGAGCAGCTGAGGAAGGGTGTGTCTCACATACAGAGAACTGTTCTCACATACATCCTACAGATGTTTAATAAAGAAACGGGAGCAGTGTGGGAAGTTGCCCTTTTGTAAGGGCCGCAGCGTCCTCCTTATAGCAGCTTAGATCTGCATCACAGAGTAGATTCCTTCTCAAAAGAGGACTCGGGAATATTCGATCTGAGTGGGAAGTGTCCTGTGGTCAACCTTATATTGACAGTGACTTGTGTCTTGTGTTCTTTAAGACATCCTTTTCGTCTGACATCATGTGGGTGCCCTTATGGTTGTGAGGCTTTTTGCCATGTAAGTTCATGGCTCTAGTTAAGCCCTTAGCTAAGCGGGAGGTCAAGCAACCCTACAGAAATATTTGAGTTTATATTATGGAATGAAAGAGCTTATTTTTTTTCTTCATCTGCAGTTTTGATAATATATCATTACCCTGGGATCTTCTATTTGTATTGGAGTTTAATAGCTGTCAGTGAATGCAGATGAAAATCTTCAAGTGGGAGAACTTAAAATACATATTGCTCAGAACAGCTGATTTTTTGTGACTGCAGCTATTATAGCAAGAACTAGATTTTGGTTACTTCCCTTTGTAATTGCATTTACATAGTGACATGGATAGGTAGAATTATTATTTTCTGTTGCATTTATGTAGTGACTGTTTGGGGAGAAACCATTGAGAGCCACTGGGTTAATGTTTGTCCAGTTCTCTGCAAAAATAAAGTATATTCGGGAATGAAATTTTGTGTGATAAAAACAAAGATAGTAACACTTTTTTTTTTTTCTTCCGTCCCCCCCGTTTAGGACCTAGAGGAATTCTGCTTTAAGTTTTGCGTCAATCATTTGACAGAAGTGACACAAACTACAGCATTTTGGCAAATGGATGGTCCCCTGCTAAAGGAATTCATTGCTAAAGCCAGTAAATGTGGAGCCTTTAAGAACTGACATGAGGCTGTAAGTGACGGTGCTGGCAGGGAGTTTTTTTGCGGTTACAGCAGGATGCCATGACTGCACAGGTACAGCAAGCGTTACGTGCTCTCTTGCACCAGAAGACGTGAAAGGCCACAGTGAAAACAGATGTGTTTTCAGTGCTCGAGTGAACTGTTGTAAAAATGTCATGTAAAATATTCACTTGCAGTTAACGAATTTGGATGGTGGAACCAGCTCAAAATTCAAGAGAGGGAATGCTGCGGGATGCAAAGGAGAGTGGCCAGTGTTACGGACTTACCTTTCTAGCCTAGGAAATCTCAGTTGTAGCACCGCCTGCAACTATGTTTAATTTGCGTTTTGGGGTCGGAGAATAGTCTGACCTGAGCCACTGAATGATGTCACTTAAATCATTAACTCCCTGGGATTATAGAGAAGCAAATGGCATGGTTATTTCTTACTGCATTTGCATGATTGTGAATGAATTGGCCATTTGCTGTGTGTAATTAACCAAGTGTATCCAATGCTTAAAGTGTGCAAAAATAATGTATCCTCAAAGCCTAGGCAAGTGACTTTGAGGAAAGGAGTTACTAGCAAAACTAACTGGGAGTAAATCTCTGTATTTGGGTATATTTTAATATAAATTGTCAGATGTACTTTGTGTAATCTGTTCAAGCAATATTTATAATGCTTAATGGAAATAATTCCCTCCTCAGTGACTTCAGATTACATTGATTCCCTCAGAGGGGGAGGGATATACTGTACTGAAAGTTGGGTGGGGTTTTGCTTTTAAGTATTGTCTAAACTTAAACTACATGTAATAAAATTTAATTTTTTTTGTACCTGTTCACTAGCAAACTAATTTAGACTTTGAAGAATGTTGCAAGCTTTTTTTGTTATATACTGCATAAATCGTTTTATTTAAAAAAACCCCCACCTAAACCCTAACAAAACAACAAAGGAAAAGCCCTAACAAACATAAAACACAGCGATATTACTGAATCTTGCTGATTTCACTGTACTTGACAATATCTGTGATTCTGATTTCAGAACTGAGCAAAGTTATTTGTAGGCTCTAATTTAGACCTCAGTGGTTGCAATCTATGGATCTGATTTTTTTCATTAAGTCATCCATATGTGACTACCCTTCCAGCAGGTATGTATGGACATACCTCCTGTTCTCATCGTGTGTTTTTAATAACAGCTCCATGGTAATGCACTGTTGTTTTAGGTGGGAGTTTTCTAGGCAGAATTGCTCTGAGTGGTACTTGAGTCCTGGCCTTGGGTAGTAAGCTGGTGGTGCTTCTAGGCCCAGACAGGCAGCAGGCCTGAACTGTATAAGCAATTAAAATTACTAGTATTGTGTTCCATGGGGCACAGCTAATAGTTCAAGAGCTTGTTTTGAGTGTTGTTATTCTGTGCTTATTGATATCCACCGTCCTGAATGGTCAGGAGCAGAGTACAGCTGTTGTAACAGGATGTTACACTTGTCGTGAAACCATGAGGGCAGTGGAGCACTCTGGTGCTGCTCTGCTTCCTCCTGAGGCAAGGGGTGGTTAAAGCAGGGCCTGACATTGTTCCCCCTCCTTGGCCACATCCTATGCAGCAGCAGGACCAGTGAGCATGCCATACACAGCCTTTTTAAAAAATGTTTTATTTTGTTAATTTAGCCTTTTGTAGCTAAACAATGCTCTTCTGTATTCAAACAACTTTTTAAAGGCAAAACAGAGGGAAGTTGGATCCTTTCTTAATGGAGAAAGGAAGACCCAGACAACTGTTTGCTCCCTTTGACATTGTACATGTTCTGAGTATAATGCCCAACTGGTTTTAGTCCACCTGTAAACACTATTTCACCACTGCCATTACAGCAGAACTAGTTACACTTTGACCAGTCAAGCAAGAATGACTTGGGATTTTTAATTCAACTCCTGCTGATAACTCAGAAGGCTTCAAGTACAAGTTCTGCTCATTTATCTTCTTTGGAAAGCCAAAGCACCAATATGATCCTGAAAACATCACTGTCTGGACACAGGCAGTGAAGCAGCTATGGCACAGCCAAGAGAGGGCTCCACAGTTACAAGTGTTCTGTTGCAGCTGATGTTCCCTTGTCTTTGAGCAAAAAGTCTTCACTGGAGGGTTTAAAAAAGCTAAATTTAGTGTATAACACTGTACTACATGTTAAGATCTGAAGACGAGGATTTGAATATTTTAACAACTTGAAATTATTGCACCATTGAGGTATAAAAATGAGTATAAGATTCAGTTCTTACTTGTGTCCCCGTTTTGGGAGCAGGAAATTACTTAGACATGGACCAGATGTGCTCTAGGGTTTCTATCATTAGAAAATCCTAAATATTGAGACCATTACAGACAGACTTAAGTGTTATTCAGACACCGTACTAGAGGTACTGGCTGTGCTCTCCGGGGTAGGAAGGACTTCTTTTAAGTCCTGCAGTAGCTCAATCCTGTGATCCAGTCTTTTTCTGTTTTCCAGAAGTTCCTGTATTTTTTCTTCTGTTCCTATTACGAAAAAGGAAAGGATAAAAGCCTTTACTCATACATAACTATTTTTAATTTAAAATACATGTTACATATGCATAAACACTGCAGAGGCTACAAATGCTTAATTTAAACTACAATAAACCCTCTCCTTTTCTTCAGCAACATCTTTAACCCACCACTCTGTACGCCTGGGCTCTTCATGAAAAGCTGGACCATGTGTTGGAAGAAAGAGCCCGACTGATACATCAAAGAAAGCACAAAGCACCGTTTGCATACTCTGTCATCCACCTAACCAAATCCATAATGTAACTACTTTTGAGATTAAATTTAAACCATCACAGGCATATGTAAAAATTACCAGTTTAGTTACTAACCCAGTGCTAACTGGCATATGAACTTTAACAATTCCCCTTTCGGATTCCATTTTTATGGGAAAATGATGCATTTTAAATCTTTAAAGATAACATCTCTGAGTTACAGTCTTGAAGCAAATTTACTAGCAGACTTTAGCAGATGAGACAATTAAACCCTCTTTTGAATGATCTGGACAACATTCAACAGCTTGATGTTCAAAACCACAACTCAAGCATTTAATTCTTCTGCTTCTGGCAAAATTGTTATTGACAGTACCCTGAGGGGATTAACCAAGTTGTTTACCTTATTTGCAAAGCTCTGCCTGACTGCATTTCTGCTTCTCTCTGTTGCTTCCATTTTCCTAATGTTAAAGATTATTGAAGTCAGTGAGATCCTGGTAACAGGCCTTGCCAGTATTCAGCAGCATTACCGTAACCTTACAGTGTTAATTGCAAGCTTTAAACGAAGCACCTGCTTTGTTCAGTCAACAAGACACAGAGGTGCTGGTGACCTCTGAGCAGCAAGGTTGGTCTGTGAACAACAAATGAGTTTTTCTCAGTATGTGAGAATGTCAGAGTTCACATTCTAGTAAGAAGGAAAAGACACGTTATACAAACTGAATATATTTTTTCTCTTTTGAGGGAAAGAGGATGTCTCCAAAAGGGTAAATTATCTCCAGATGTTTATGCCATGACATTTGGAATTATAGAGCCTTAACTGATTAAAAAAAAAAAAGGCGCAAAGCACCTCCCTGCTGCTTCTTCCTCTACCCATAACCACTGCTCTGTACATGTACGTGGAAGATTATGTACGTGCACATTTTTAAGTACATTACCCAAAGTTGGGTGTGGGTGTTGGAAACAGGCTCCAGAATGACGGTGGTGCCTGCTGCTCATGGAAAATTCTGGGTAGCAGATCACTGGTGCCCCACGCTTGCTCTGACTGAAGAGAAGCTGATGGCTCCTTCTCTCTGAATTCAGGTGACATCAATATTTGACAGGACTTCCCCCTGCTGCCCCCCAAAAACCTGTGCCTGCCCCTTCACAGCTTTTAGCAGCTCAACAGTGGACAAATCCACACTGGAAACAGTCTCCTTCACTGCAGGGGCAGGGGGCAGGCAGCTTTCATGGCACTTCGATGTGGTACCAAGCCCATGCGGTCACAAGAAGTAGCAGGCACACACTTGAAGGAAAAGTTGGATGTATACAAGTGAAAGTTGGAAAAAAAAAAAGCCCTTTTAGAGACTATTTGGATATGAATCAATTATGAGAAAGAAACAAAACTGCTTGGTTAGAGCACGGTGCTAGTAATGCCAAGGTTGCAGGTTCAATCCCCACAGGGGGTGTTCACTTAAGAGCTGGACTCAGTGATCCTCGTGGGTCCCTTCCAACTAAGACTGTTCTGTGAGGATGTATTCAGCATTTGGGTGATCTACAGATGGAAGACCTACAGCTCAGACATACAGCTCAGTTCCTCTTCTGCCAAAAAGATGTGGCAGAAATAGAAAAAGCCCAGAGAAAAGCCCAATCAGGGATGGGAATGACTGGCCTATTACAGTGCTTCCACAGGGAGGCAGAAAACAGATTGGGAACCTTCTACCTCATAGAGGAAGTGACCTGAAGGGAAAGAACCTGTATTTCTGTAAAATCAGGAATGGCCTGACGGACATGGGCCTGGAAGGACTGCCCTTGCTGTTCTGTAAGACAAGTGCTGTGGGACTCTCAGTGGAGGAACTGCGCAACAGTTTTAAAATTAAGGATCGCGGCCTTTGTATTTGCAGCTGAATTGCAGAATTTGCTGCTACAAACCCCCTAAAAACAAATGCTACTGAGGAGCTCAAAAGCTACTGGACAGGCGGCTGACCAGCAAAGAGGAAACAGAAGCTAATGGAGGTATCTTCCCAAGTAGGATGCACAACAGAACTGAAAGTAAAACTAAAGTCACTTTTCCTTGGAGGAGAGAATGAGGACCTCCAACCTAGAAATCTGAAACTGCTGCTGAGGTGATAGCACAGCCCCTGTGGAAGGTTTTACATGCAGACACGTTTGCAGTAAAGCTGCATGCTGCAAGAGAACTGTGTATCCCTGCAAATAAAAGGGATTTAAAATAGCAGTATCAACAGTTACAACTCAGAGTAACCTTGCTGTGCTGACACATAAGGTTTTAGAACAGGGTTTGCATGTTAATGCAACAAATGAAAAAAATAAAATGCAAAAATGTATTGAAGGTAAAGCGTGTGAGATGAGGCAAAATCATCAGCTCCAGGAAAATATCAAAGAAGACACAGTATTTATACTAGTCTTACTTTATTTATTCCTTGACTTAGTACATCACCACAGAGACTCCCTATCTAAAGCTTGTAAGGCAGATGACAAACAACAACAAAAAACCCAATCCAAACCAAAAAAAAAAAAAAAAAAAAAAAAAAAAAAGCTGATGATTTCCTTCCCTCCCTACAGTCTCATTCCTTTCTCACTGGTTCATTTTAAGAGCTCCTCTTCAATCAGTTTTGGAACCAGCCTGGATGTGTGTTTTCGTTATTGACCTTGAAATCAGAAGGACAGTGGCATCAGAAAAGAATACTGTGCGGGACAGGAAGAACTGAGCTGCCTGAGTCATGGGGAATTGGGAGAGGGGACAACCTGTACCCACGAGAATCAGATGGTTGTGTGTACGTAGGTGCCAATATCAAGAAATTCTCCTGCAAGCTGAGAAGAAGGTGAAATAATAGATGCAGCTGTGAAAGAAACAAGTATGATCCAAGGTTGTGTCACATGAGGAATTCTGAGCAGAGATGTTTTAATGCCCTCAGACAAGGCACTGGCAGAACCTTCTGTCAGACAACTGCAACACCAGACACTCCCACTGCTGAAAAAGGGATTTAAATGCAAAACCAGGAGACTAAAGGAAGGAGCCTGGCTTGTTCAGTCAAGTGAAGGGAAAACAGCAAACATTGCCTTCACACACTGAACCTCAGTGTTAGCTAATTAAAGCCCCTTTCACTGTAATAAATTGAAACAAAAGTTAGAACAAGGTTGCTAAGTGTTAGAGAGGGAAATCAGAGCAAGAGACTCACCTGTCTGAAAAACAATTTTAGTCTTGTTGCTTATCACAGCTGAGACTGGAGTCCAAGCCCTAGAGTTTCCTTCCACACTGGTGGTCCCAAGCAACCACTCCTGCCCTTGTTTCCATTTCACTCTGAGTATTCTCATCTTGTTTTTCAAAGCATGTTAGAATTGCCACCTGGCCCAGGTAAGTTCTGCTAGTGTTTGGCTGTTGTGTTTCAGTCAAAGGTATTAGTCTGCACACCTGTCAGGCAGCAGCAGAGCTGTAACACAGGCAAGCTGCTGAAGAGAGGCTGCAGAGAAGGACCCAAAATAACCTACAGGAGAGGGGAGTTCCCCTGGGGCAGAGACCCTTTGGTCTTTTAAAGCTGTGGAACTGAGTTGCCTGCCCCCTTCAGCAAAATTGGCATACTGTATTTCTAGAGATTCAGGTAGCAATGGCTTTTATTCAAGAGTTTACATAATACTGAAAAAAGAAAAAGTTCCTTGGAATTTTCATTTTAAATTATCATTTTATCAGAATTCTCAGAAGAACAACTTCAATGTGAAAACCCAGACCAACTGCTACTGCTCTGACAGCTTTTCTGCACGTACCTGAGTGAATATTTGTCAGTATATTTTCAAACAGTCCACAGTCAAACAGTGCCATTACTGTCTCTTCGTACTCTGGGGAAAGAGATAATTTGATTTAATATTACCGAGTAAAGGTTTACAGAGCCCTACACTAGAAGTAACACAAAACAGTAGTTACTTATTTTCCACCATACTGATTGCTTGAGGTTTTAGGATGTCTATCTTCTCATACAACTTATACTGAGAAAGAAGGATCAAGTTGTCAATTCTACTTTCTTTTTAGTTTTCTACAGAAAATAATTCCCTTTTTGGGTCTGCACCACATGAACAGTCCATTTAAAAAAGAGCAATATACTTAAGTTATATTCCATTCCATTGTGCTGACCGTACCAATTCCCCCTGACAGATGATGTGACATGGGACAGAGCTATTCCTGTTCAGTGTTAAAAACCATCCAAGAATTATGCCTCAATCTCATACCTGAAGCTTCTGTTGAAGCAAAACACAAAACACTCACAGAGTTCAACTGACCATTGGGAGGTTTCCTTCATGATGCAGACTTTGAATCTCTAATGTGTCCTGGACTTCACTGCTGCTTCCAGCAGCTGGTGTCATGTCACACACAAGCTGCTCATGAAGGAAGACATATCCAGGTGGGAAATTTCACTTTCCATGCATGTGCTTCAGTTACTTTGCATAAAATAGCATTCTTTATGCAAACGTATTACTCATAACTTTGTAAAACTGAGAGGACAATTAGGAGAGGAAGGTTTGAAATTTTATTTAAAGGTGTTGTGGACAAAGCAACATTAAACTGGAATTCCCCAAGAACAATGTACTTCATTGAAGCTGATAACTGATGAAAACCCCAGATAGGCACTAAGAACTGACAGTTCAGTTGTAACAAATCAGCCAAAGACTTAAAAAGTACATACTCAGAGATTTTTCACTCAGAAGAGAGTGCTGGTATTAACAGACAGCTGGTCCCTCTGTGAAGCCATAAGAGCAAAACAGGCTTACGATCCAAATACAACCTTCCAGTTCTCTTCAGGACCTTTCTCTTTTTCACTGCCTGGGAGAAGAGGCTGCTCTGAACCTCCCTATGCTTATGCCAGTGGGTAAAAGGTGGCTTCAAAATTCAAGTCAGAAGGTCTCACTAGAGCATGCTGAGTTGGCAGCTCTCATACAATGTTGAGAAAAGAAGTTCCTTGGAATTTTAAACAGTCTTTTAAAATGGAAGGTCATTATCAACCCATAGCACAGCTGCAGAAATAAGACAGGATTATATTTAGCACTACAGTATCCTCCGGAATGTGGCCCAGGGCCAAGTACCTGGCATTAAGATCCGCATTTCTGCTCTGAGAGCAGAGTCCCCCATGGGTCTCCATACCTGTTTCTGAAGTGTTGTCATCCATTAGTTTTTCCTGTGCCAGGTGAAGTGTGTCCAGCATTTCTTCAAATATGTCATCTAGAAGCCCAGCTTGTTTGCATTTCCTGACAAGGTCTATTTGGACTGTTAAAACACAAAAACACAATCATACAAGTGATCTGTAAAGTAGGCTTCATCCCTTTCTTCAGAAACTAAACCTAAAACTTTTTGGCCAAAATCCTTCCTCCAGTAACAAATACTTTTGCAAATCTCTGGCTCCTACAGCTACCCACGGAGCCCTTATCAATGGAAACAAAAAAGTGGTCTGGCAAACGTAAGCACTATGCTGGGTGTAAAATTCCCTAAGATCTAGGTTTAGCTTCGTTCATCAAAAGCAAATATCTCAACAACTCTAAATGTGCCGTTCCTAAAGACTCCTGGAACTCTCCAGTACAGGAAAGCGAATGATTTGTATTGCTTGTCTTTCTTCCAGTCCTTAAGACCACACCATGGACTGAGCGGGCTAAAGGACAGAAAACTGTGCAAGAAGTGAGTCAGTATTGGATTTGGTAAAAATTAAGGCTACTTTTACTCCAAATGATCCAGGCATTAAACTTGTTTATTACAGCCCGTTTTGCAGACCTACTTTATCAGATTTAGATTGCTAGGGAAATAACTGTCTGTTTTTAATCTTGGAGCGGCAGGTCAGCAACAAGTCTCAGTAATATCAATGCAATGGGCTGTTCAAAAGGAAAGAGCTGTCAGACAGTTCACAGAAGTCTGCCAGTCTCCATTAAAAACACTAGGTTTTACTGGAGACATTTGTGAGAAAAGAAACATCATCTCACTTACATGTGATGCCCTAGAAGTATTTCAGGATTCTTTATAGATTCCCTGTTCTTTACAGTGATAGTAGATATTAAAAAAAAAGCACTAGGCAGCCACCTGAAATTCCATGCCCATTCACTAAGGTGAATAATCACCACTAGCACCTTCCAGGTGACAGCACTGTCCCGACAAGCAATTGCAGCAGGAGCTTCGAGGTAACATGAAAAGTGCAGCACTGAAGGATGGGTCCTGTGGTCCATTTCACTGCTGTAACAGCCTATTTATGCAGTAAAATACTGTATTGTGTTAAGCACCCTACGTACACCCGGGCTTCAAAAGGTAAGATATGCTGCCCCCACATCTCACAGCACCTCCTCAGCTATCCCACTCCAGAGCACCACTCTGCTGAAATCACCTCTCTCCTTCAGGAGGAGGAGACCAAAGCGAAGGAGGACAGATTCCCTTCTAAATTTAGCTGTACTGATACGGAGGAGGGAGGTCAGGCAGAGGCACCCCCATTTGCAGGAGGCACAGAGCTGAACGCAGCAGCCAGAACGGGGGCATTCTCAGGTGAACCACCAGCTCACATCACACAGCAAGTCTCACTCAGCCAAACCACAGACATTTGTTTGCAGCACAGTCGTTCTGCAAGTCAGACTTCTGCTACCATGCCAGAGCTTGGACAGTCACTCATCTCAGGGGAACAATAAAGGTACATTTGCAGCATCACTGCTACCAGCCATCTCCAAGCTCTGGACTTCAACATAATGGACCATAACACCTCCTAGTTGCTCTATAAAGCCACTCTCACCTTTATGTCTGTTGTTTTTTCTTTTTAGTATTTGTAAATGGTTTTCTTCTGCTTTCTCTTCTGTTTTCTGTAAGACAATCAAAACAATATATTTTTACATCATACTAACATTTACTGCTGCTTTCATTATCAGAAAGATAGAAAGCAGCATTTCTGTGAATACAGTCAGCTTCTCTGCACAGCTAGCGATATTCCTCTTCAGACATTCCATTTTTAAAATGGAAGCGAAATCTACTTCAAAGCAAAAACACTAAGAAAAGCCCAACACCTGGGACACCACCCTCCTTAATAATTTCATTTGCAAATAGCAGAAAAGTTAAAAAATGTCTGTTGCTAACTCCCAGGGCAGATGATGTCTAGCTCCCTAAACCTGACGTAATACTGGGAACGATTTGGAAGAAAAAGGGGAATGTTTTCCTTTGGACAGGATGCAGTCATTCTCTCCTGTTCCATGTCATACCACAGTACTATGAACAATTCTTCAGTTCTGTTCCAAAACTCCACCAGTGTAAATGTGCATTGCTTACACAGTGGTGAACAGTTTATCCCACAGTGGTAAATCCTGGAACCCCTCAGCTTTATATCTGCAGTGTTTGTATTGATTTCCGAGATCACTAGCATGGGAGAGGACCAGACACAGAGCAATACTGTAGGTAACTGGTCAAACGGATCTCAGTTTTAATACCAGCTGAGAAATTCTTGGAGAAAAATAACCAACCCTTAATGACAGTACTACATAAATGCTGCCAAGATCATCCACATCGCCTCACGTGACCTCCCTTTAATCTCAAGACCTGGGAAAGGCAGATTGTTTTCCCCAAGGAAAGCTGGACACCAATTCCTCTAGAAAGTGGAAATCCCAACCCCTCCAAATGTCAAAGGGAATTCCCACGCACACTTCTGTAGAGCCAAGAGAATCACCTCAAAACTTGGAATAAGCTCTATTTACAGGTTTTCTAACAACAGCCTGTAAAACAATTCCCCCTGCAACCAGAGGGATGTTTGCTTGATGGTCCCAAACCCTTGGGAAGGCCATCTGCAGAGTCCAGAACTGCCTGACCTGCAATGAAAGTCTGCCAGGCTTACCCTGAGCACAGTGTGCTCACACAAACAAGAGCAGATTTAAAAGGCTGAATGACGCATGAAAAGCAGTCAAAGTCGTGTCAAGCCCTAAGCAAACCTGAGGGGAGCAGTATTTCCAAAGAAATGGAGCCCGCAAAGGGAAGCTCTTTCTGCCCATGCCAGGATCACAGACATCGAGTCAGCCTGGTTTGGAGGGTCCTACTGCATTTGTGCCACGTTACCCGACGGCAGCACTGGCTCTGCCTGAAGCAGCTCCAAATGCAAAGAGCTTTAGTTTGACAGAATGGCAAGAT
This sequence comes from Oxyruncus cristatus, assembly GCA_013399855.1. Taxonomy (NCBI): domain Eukaryota; kingdom Metazoa; phylum Chordata; class Aves; order Passeriformes; family Cotingidae; genus Oxyruncus; species Oxyruncus cristatus. Next base: position 204,137 of record VXAY01005156.1, read on the forward strand.
CCAAACAAGGCAGGTGTAAAGGACAAGCTTCTGTGAGGAAGTCTTCCTCTGAACACACAGTCAAAATACTTCACTAAATAAGTCCTTTGCTGTAGCAGATGTGGGCTCCTATTTTAGAACTGCTGAAATTCAGAATTACCATTTCTTCTGTGATGGCAGGAGATGTCAATGTGTATCTTCTCTTCTTATTAGCTGCACCTAGGAATCAAGAAACAACAAAGAAACAAATGCAACAACCTCAGACTGACGACTACACATCATTCAAATTCTCCCTTTTCCCAAAAAGCTACTAAAGCGAGGCACTTTGGGTGGCAAGGCAAGAGCATGTTTCAGCTTCCCCAAATACCTGACATTGCAGTGGAATTCACGTTATTTCCATCTAAGAAAAATTACAATCCTGAACCATTAGGAAAAAGTGCAAATCACTATAGCATTAGGATATCACTTTGCCTTTTAAACTCAGTAGAGTTTTGATTGTTGCAGAGTGAACTTATTCTCCCTGCAGCGCTACCCCTAGTGGTAAAAACTTCTGGCAAATTTATAAAAGATAACTTCTTTTTTTTTTTAAAGACAATTCTTGTTTATGTTAATACACCCTCAAAAGTGAGACTGCATAAAGAATTATTTTAGGTGTCCCAAAGATATACAAATGGCATTAGGTTTTTCATTGATCTAATGACCCTCCTAGAAAACCTCTAGAAGTAGTTTGACTTGTCTCTTGAATATTATTTATGCTACGAAGTGTTTTTAGTGATGTGGTATGAGATCTCTGCAAAATCATCTGCTTTCACTGTGTCCTTTCCATTAGCGTGCACCAGCCTCTTGCCAGGCCTAACTGGCAGCTTTTGGAAACAGCAATAGTATCAGAGGATAACTCTGGCAAGGAAGACATGGCAGGAGCAGAGAAATGCTGAGAAGAGTTCCACCACCCAACAAAACCTGAGGGTTTTTAGTGCAGTGGGGTTACATGCCCCCTTCCGTATTTAAGTCCAGAACCCCTGGACAGCACTTCAGTAAGGTCTTTCCTGTTAGAAGTCATCCTGTCAAGAGGAATGAGGAGGCACTGTCGTACAAGGAAGCTGCTGAAACAAGTTTGCAAATGTACAGCATCAGTACCCAAAGCACATTTTTCACGGTGTGAAAGGAAATCATAGCCCCTGACTTGATCCAAAATAAAGCTGCATGACTTAATTTGTGTCCAGGAGACACTGGTGTAGATATACAGTGTTTCTTGCATGACATCTTTGACATGTGATGGGATTTTCTAAACTCTCCCTGATATTTGCCAGGAGGACGCCTTATACAACAAGAGGAACACAGTCCAAAGGGCAGCCCAACCCCTCCTGCCCTGCACAGTGCCTGCCGTTCCCTGTCAGCCTTTACTCTGTCCACATCCAACATTTCCAGTTAAGCAGAGGTTGGAGCCTGTTTCCAAGCCCAAACTGCCCTCCCATCCCTGGTGTTTGGAGCTGCAAGGAGAGTTCTTGGTCCCTAAGGCATCTTACCTGCTTCCAATCAAACAGCAGAGCCCCGACAATTCAGCACAAGAACACTGTCCCAACAAAGAACAAGGGGACGCTATTTTCTTGAAGCTACTGGGGGAAAAAGGCCTGGAGAAGCAGCTCATGCTTCCACACAGCCCAGAGCTGGCTCTGTCTGCCCCAGAGGAACAGCTGACTTACGTCATCCAAGTTGGATCCTGCAAGTCAGAACTACCATGAAGCCAGAGCACTTCCATCCCAGCCTGTCTCCCTCACCGCCCTGTGCAGACCTGCAAACACCTAAGCACAGGTGCCCCCTGCCTGCCCAGATGGCCCAGACAGAGCACCTGCTACTTCTGATTCCCCAGCTGATTCCCCCAGCTATTCCAAGTGCCACGTGTGCATCTGAGAGCTGCTTATAGGCAAGAGACCTTTGGCTTGGAGAACAGCTACTCTCTCAGACAGGTAGGAGAGGCTGATTTAGGAGGCAGGGCAGACACTGCCAAGAGAATCCATTTACCCCTCAGAAGGTCTCCAAATTACGTGCCTCTGGAAGAACTCTAGGAGAAAACTCTGTCCTCAGGGAATAGGAATTGTATGTGCAACATCTGACAACACAAAGACCTTCCAGTACCTAAAGAGGGCCTACAAGAAAGCTGAAAAGTGACTTCGTACAAGGGCATGTAGTGACAGGACAAGGGGGAAAGGCTTCAAATTGAAAGAGGGCAGGTTTAGTTGAGATATTAGGAAGAATTTCTTTCCTGTGAGGGTGGTGAGACACTGGAACAGGTTGCCCAGAGAAGCTGTGGCTGCTCCATCCCTGGAAGCCTTCAAGGCCAGGTTGGATGGGGCTTTGAGAACCTGGTCTAGTGGGAGGTGTCCCTGCCCATGGCAGGGAAACTGGAACTCGGTGATCTTCAATGTCCCTTCCAAAACAAACCATTCTGTGATTCAGCTTCCTAAGATTTAAGCCCTCCTTATGAAGGAGGTGGTCTACAGGGTGGTCTACCTTATACCTTGATCTCATCTCATACTGGAAACAAAGCAATCCTGGCCCTGTCCAGTACTTGGGCAGGAAACCACCTGAGACCCTGGACAGATCCAACAGACTGACAACAATAAGACCACAGAAATCAAATTGATTTTAAAAAGGGAAGGAAGGTCAGAACTCAGAGCTGTGGATAAATAAAAAGTAGAGCTGCTAAGTAAACCAAGAAGTTGCATTTGGTTAGTGAACCACAGCAATATCTGATATCAAACAGACCGTATGTCTGGCTAAAAAGCCCCAGACCCTATGACTAAAAGTTTAAATAACCCCTTAAGTGGCATCATGATGGAGCAGGACTTTGTCAAGAAGATTTGTCAAAATTTGCTAGACCTCAGTGGGAGCACACCACTCTCAGCTTGAATTCTCACAGTCCAATGGAGCTTCACTTCGAAGTAAAGGCCAGTCTAGGACCCACTTCACTTTGACCAGGGTTGCATGCATTAGATTAATCAAGTCCAGCTTTGGCTGGTTAATTCAGTGAGATTTCCAACTACCTCTAAATCAGCAAAGATCAAGACTGCCAAATTAAGCTGCATTTCTGTAGCACAGGAAGCAATCCTTGAACAGGTCGTATAACCCTTTTTTTACACTGAGGAAGTTCTTTGCAATCCTTCAGAATGAAAGGCTCTATCTTAGAAACTACTGCAGAGAATACAGAAGATGCAAATGTGAATGTTTGAACATAACTACAGATAAAATCTCAAGGTGACCTCTTCCGTGACAGCCTCTCTTTGCTAATCAAGTGCAAATGTGTGCGCGGGCTCTCCTGTCTCACATGGACTTTACAAGCTGCCTGGGCCTACCTGCCGGAACAGACTCAGAATAATTCCAAGAAGGATCAGGTCCATGGTGGTTTAAGTCAGTTTTGAGGGAGATTTAGGGAAGATTTAATTTAAACATTCTTCAACTAAATTTAAACATACTTCAAAAGACCTTCTTGATTTTTGTGCATACATGTGGATCTCAACCAAACCACTCCTGCAAGATTGGAAATCCACCACTCAATATGAAGGTGGAGTAACATTTATTTTGTTCAAATGAATTATTGACTGTAGGATGCAAACTTTCAGAACAAATTTAATCAATGAAGGCATTAAAGAAACTCACCATAGTGACTGGTCCTATTGCTTGGGTCATGTTTTGGGCAGAACACTCTAAAATTTAAGTTCAATTTTAGGAAAAAAAGAAAAAGTGTTAATAAATATGTAAACAGAGTTATGCTGACTAATTTTAACAGATATTTCCCCTCTTTTCATTGAACATAAACTGAAAGACACTTAAAAAGAATTATCAGAACTTTTGTTCAGCATCACCCACCTAGGAAAGCACATGCTATGAAGTCACAGGCCATGCACCAGCTTTTATCTGTACTTTTAGAGCCTCGCTGGACTCTCAACACTGAAGCCTTGAATGACCAGTTCCATCAGCCCACTCTGCCCAGACCCGCCCACTGTTCAAATCCCGAGTCAGACACACTTTCTCTGGTGTGGTGCTGTGTCAGAGGCAACTCTCACTGAAACGAGGTTAATGCTGCCAAGGTGAAATACCACAGAACTAACATTCTGCTGCCTCGCCCTGCACCACCAGGCCAGGAACCTCTCCAGCCACACCTGCTCACCAGCCAGCTTGAACTTACGAGCCCCGCTCGATGTGCCAGCAGAGCTGCTCAGCACCACCACATACAGTGCTAGTGACTTGCTTGGAGATCTCTGCACCCCTCCCTTCCCACTGTCTGACAAGGGTGGTTCCCAAATCCTGAGGAAGTCGAGCACCCTGTTTGAGATCCAGTGGCTTAAAGCTGCTCAGTCCATTCCTTAAAAGCTTTAGTAGCATGCAAGATGGGAATATTTTCACCAGTTCTAGAAGAGCAGTGTGAATTCCTTGAAGAGGCAAAATGCCACAAATATAACTGGAAATATTCCTTATCTTCTGGTTACAACAACGTGCAGAGAACAGGAACCAGCTTTTATAATATGCCTTTCTTACAGAAGGATCCCAATTCACTTTTCAAGCAAAAATGTCTTATAAAGAGCATGGTTTAGTTGAACTCTTCCTTACAAATCTATTTGCCAAGCCTACTGCTCAAGTCCTTGGAAGCAATTTTTAAAGAGAACTGCATTTACTAGAACATTTTCTAATTATTGTCATTCTAATTATTGTCATTATTTTATTTTAACAAAAATAGACCCACTGCTCTTAGAAATACAGTCTGTTTCCTTGACGAGCCAGCTTTTTTGCATGAAATGTATTTTCATGCACAAAAAAATCAGATTTAGGTATGCCTAACAACTCAATCAGAAAGCTAAGTAATGGAGACACCTTATTTACATCCCTGAATTTCTAATATTGCCCTTTGGAGATTGTTTTTTCTTCTTCCCCTCTGTTCAATTCTAGTCTTTCCTAGTTAGAAACAACCCTCCTATGCACAAGAATATCTTATAAAGAACAGATAACATATTTTACTACTCAGGCCACTTCATTTGGAAGCACTTCCCTACTATCATTTTTGCAAGACAGCATAACAAATTGCACTTATTTCCCCAGCTGTACTCCTACTGGCCACTTCCACAGCACTGTATGCCTTCGCTTTTTGCTGCTGCTCTATTTATTTTGATAATCACTGCTCATCATCACAACAATGGCAACTCAGAATTTAAAAACACCAGCTCTGTCTCTCTCAGAGGAATTCTCTCTTTTGATGTGCTTTTTAGTATGTCGTATTTCCCCATGAAAAAGTGCAGGGGCTGTCAGTCCACATCCACTGTTTTTCAAGTTTACGGTCCAATGATTTCAGGCTAGCTGAAATTCTTCTGCTTTATTTATGCCATTGATGATGGGCAAAAAGTCTTTAGGTTCAAAGCCTTGAAAGCTGCCTCACTATCTTCTCTAATCCAGTCCTTTCCCATCCCTTCAGGTTGCTATAGTCCGGTTTCCCGTACTATTTCTATGTAGGACACACAATTAGTCTCACAGTGACATTTTTAAGGATCTCTCTTTCAAACCTCCAAGGTCACCAGCTCAAAAAACCACCAAATCAAACTATATATTCAACCACCGCTTTACCAGTTTCTATCTAGACAGTCCCACTTAGTTTTCAACATCTTGAGAAGTTCAGTCTTCTTGAGCCTGAGTTATCCTTTCTAAAGATATATAATGAAAGCCATTTATTCTGTGATCACAGGAAGTTTCCATCTTCCCAGCTACACTCTTATAAGCTTGGCAGACTTCCAAAGACTTCACAAGCATAAACTAAACACACCATCTTCCCTGTACAGCTGGGGTTACAGCCTTGCACAAAGACGTATTTATTTTAGACTGAGAGCCCTGATGAAGCAGCCAGGAGTGCAAATGTTTTGATACAGAAGGACCCATCTTCCACTGCTACTAAAGACTGCACTAGCCCATTGCTTTCTGAAACAAATAGTGATTAGATGATCCCCCAGATTAATCTAAGGCTAACTGGCCCGTGATCTCTCTGGCCTTGAACAGAGACAAACATGAGGGGTTTTATGCACCTAAGACTCTACCACAACTTCAGCATTTCAAAAGGTCCCTGAAGTCCCAATTTCTCAACTCCTTCATGTGCATCCTCCAAACAACTTCTTCCATTTGTTAATGGCAATGCAGGCAGCCCAAGAGCAGTGGACACCAGAACTAGCATGATCAGGACAGACACTTCACTTAGAATCCATTTAGTTGTGTTAATGCTAGTAGTGTACTTGAAATACAAGGTCTTTGGTGGAAATCAAAGTTCTCTGCTAGCATAGGAGGGAAAATTACCAGAATTTGCCTTATGTGAACAGACCTAGAAGTACTATAACCTACTCTGTGCTCAGACTGCATTTACTGGAGCTTCTGAACAAAACAAAATAGAGAATTTCCGTGACATTAATAAAAAACTTGGTCCTTGAAGACCAGTCCATCAGTAATGACGGACTGCCTCAGTTTTGGGCTAGGGAACTTTCAGGTATGTTACATGCTCAAACACTAAACAGATTCCCTCCCACTGCTGGGAAGTTTTCCGGTGAAAGGAAAACGTTTCCCCCAGTGCTTGTAAAGGGAGGATCAAGCACCACTTTAAGAGCGGAGAAAACACTTCCTTTTCGAAAAAAACACTTTAAAAACCACAGGATTTTTAAGTCTCTCTTCCCGACACCACCACCACCAGCACAAAAACGCTGGCAGCGCTTAGTCAGAAAACACTCGGGTAAATACCGGTAGACTCCCTTCACTTGGTCGGTTTCTATGGCCGCGTCGTCGCAGAGCGCGCAGAAGTAGTGGTAGCTCCTGCGGCAGGCTCTCTCCTCACAGCCCACGGTGGCTCCTTTCTTGCGGCAGAAGTTGCACACCTAGAAGGAGACCGGGTGTAGCAGGTAAACGTCACAGGCGGCTACTGAAAATCTTGCCACATAAGGGTCAAGTACCATCCCCTGGGGGAAATTCCAGTATTTCGCTGCAAGTCACCTCTGCGTAATTCATCAGTCAAGATCACTCCTGCAAACTCATGCCCTGGTCATAATTTCGGCCACCTTTTTGCTACCTTTACCTCTGCTTTACACTGACACATTTGTAAGACGATGCAAAGAGCCATGTGAGGGCAATGGGTAACTTCCCCACGTTATTTCAAGAACAACTGGTATTAGTGTTTGTATTTATGTTTTCTAGAATAACTTCATAACGAAAAGAGTTCCACCCAGGACTTAAAGGAGTAGGGCAGCTGAAGACAAAGCCAATTACAAAAAAACACTCATATAAATGACATTCCTTCTGCTAAACACAGAAGGTGCTTCCCTTTACAATGGATTGCATGCTTTTGTTTCAGGCACTGGCTTAGCCCTTTACCAAAGTCTTAGGAAACTTCGACTAAGGACTTAGAGGCCAGAAAAAATCCAGACAAAAAACCACCTGCATTTTAATACAGAATTAACCGAATTTCACAGCATATAATGCCAGTGATTCTAACACTAAATCTGTAATTTCCCTAATCTTAGTAGATCAGAAAGACCAGGTACTTTTATGTATTTTTTTTAAAGCACAGAACAGGCCAGACAACCTTCAGCACTATGAGACTGGGTTAAGTGCAGATTCAGAAACAAACTCCTTACCAGCCGCTTTCCTCTCCTGAGCTCTTTCAACACTGATGTCACATCAAACCTTATATCCAGATTTTCTGGGTTATACTCTTCAGATTCCACAAATCCTGAGGAAAATAACTGAAGACAAAAGGGACAATATTAAGAAATAAGAGTGACTCAGTCACCAGTGCAGAAAAGAGATGAAGAGCACATCTTTTCTTCTTGCACTTGCCCTACCTAAGGAGGTTGATTTTCCTCTGTATTTTCAACAGGTTTCTCCTACACTAAATAAGGAGCTGTGCTTAAATATTTTTGCAGCCAAAGGAAGCGCCTCTTCTACACCGGAGACTTCACATGACATGAAAGTGAACTAAGAAAAGATAATAAAGTAAGAAACTTATGAAGAAACATGAATGAAGAAAATGTGGAATTCCAGCCTGCCCAGAGTAAGGAGGAGAAGCCAACAGATCTCCACACCTTGAACATCTTGTTACGTGCTCAGTTGTTCAGACTTACAGCTGGATGCAATATTTCTCTCTAATAAGATTTCCATACAGCCCAATGCTGACAACAGTTGACTGTGTGAGAAACATGGGAACATTGCACAAAGCCTGGGGGAAATCCACAAAAAAAAAATATATATACATGCACACTTGGGCCACTTTAATTCTTACAGAACTGCTGAGCCATGATGATGAGTGAGAAAGGGGAAGTTCTTGACAACTCTTTCCTAATAATTATATATAGGTAATTCCAAACAAAAGGGAGCTACCCTTTCATCAACTGGCAGGCACAGTCTGTCTGCTCGGAAGGTGACAGCTAACTGCAAAAAACCCAAACAGCACAGATAAGTCTAAGGCAAAGAAATGAGTAAAGTTACTGGCAGGAGAGAAAGACTAAGAGAGAGAGGAGAGGAAGAATTTTCAACACTAGAGAAACATTAAAGCCCTAATAAAACCCGTTTCAAAAAAAACATCCAAGTAACACTGTAAAAGAGGTATCAAATGTTTCTGAAATATTCTGTGACAAAAAGAACTAACCATCCAAAAAAGGGTAGCCAAAAAATAAAGATGTAGACTTAAAAACTGTGAGAATAAGAAGGTTGGAACAGCGAAAGCCAGAAAGCTGTTTTAGCAGCAGACATGTCCTGCACTAAATGACCCTCAGCTATATTCTCCCTCTCCTGAAGAGAGAATACAGCATCTGTACTTGATTCTGCACACCAAGAACCAGCTCCACCAAGATTCCAGAATAGCGGGGAGGCATTTTGAAAGCAAGAAAAGTAAATGCGTTCTGGGATCACAGCACACTTCAAGCTTCACGGATATTTTTATATAATAAAATAGATATTTTTATGTAATAAATTTATGATATTTTTATTTGTTATTTTAAATAAGGCACAGACTGGCAAGCTTTTTTACCTTCATGTATCAAGTGAACATCTTCCTGAAAAGGTTTCAGTAAGTACACAACTTCCTGTGTGTAGGTAAGAACTTCCTTCTTATCCAACTTAGTGTCTTGAGAAGACCTATTACTACTAGTAGACTGCATGTGTGCCTAGAACCACTGATCAGCAACAGACACACAAGAAAACACCACAGATCAACATGTCCAGCTGTGCAGCCATGGCCTCTCCCACTCCAAAATCCTGGCCAAGCCCTGCTGCTTTTCATAGCTTTTCAATCTAATATAAACTTGCTGGTTTGAGTAACCAGCCTTTCAAATCAGACACCACTGTAAAGTCAAGAACAAAGAAGCAGTGGAAATTTCCCCCTTATCCCTTCTTCTCCACTGGTCTTAGGTACCAACCGACTAAAAGCCACTCACCAGACAATCCTGGTGAGCTGCAATATCTCTCTCTTTGGCAATATACATTACGGAACCAGCCGCCCCTTCTGAACAAAATGCACATGTTCTTCTCACCATCTTCGCCATTATCCAGAAAGCACCTAGAGCAGGAAAAAAACTGGGACAAAACACAAAGCAGTTGATGCAACTACCATATGTCAAGCAGGACAGAGGAAAGCAGAGTTTGCTTGCACTTGCCCTCTAACTGCTCCTTCTCTTACATCTCCTGAACCTTGGTGCTTTGCTCCTCCAGCAACAACTACCACTACAATAGGCAAAGCCCACTCCTGGAACAGCAGTGGGATAGAAACCAGCTTGCAGGATCTCCAACTACTAGAGCAGGAGGAAAAGTGGTTGATCACTTATTGAAAGTCACTAACAAGTCGTAAGGGGCAATACAAGTTTTCAAGCTTGCTTGGCAATATCTGCCCCAATAACAGGACCCAAGAGCAGCCCAGCAAGTCATGCCCTAAGGAGTGAAACTCATTCTACTTGAAGAAGGTCAATCACTCATAGCAGTGCTTTTCTTAAGGTCCTTCTACCACATCTGGGTCTGCAAGTCAACAGAGGAGAGAAAAACAGCTGTCCCCAAACTTCTACAGTGCCTTCCAGGAGTTCACAGAAAACAAGGAAGAAACACTAACTCCTCACTGTAGGAAAGATGCAGCAAAGAAGCATGGAAAGGCCTGTAAGTAAAAGGGGGCAGAAGACAGAATCAGAAATGAGAGACTCAAACATTCTCTCTCAAAGAGGTGAAGCGCTATCAGGACTGACAGAATTTTCTCTGCGCCCTGGGATTTGCCTCAGGGACACCTGTTTCTCTTTTTCTGGCCATATCCACTCAAGTCTTAATTTTCCTTCACACAGTCTCTCTTTTCCTCCAGCAGCTGCAAAACTTTAAGGCCATCTACTTATTTCACAAAAACAGTCTATATGCATCTGGACGACCCTTCACGCACATCCCCCACCAGCAGTTTAGAGCACCACACCATAACATCAGTAGCAGAAGTTTTACTTTGTGTTTTTTTTGTGCAAGTCCACCGCAGAAATCTTCAACAACTTCCCACTCCTACTAGGTGTGATACTCCAAACTGTCCTTTGCTGGAGACGTCACCTCTGAGAGCATAAATGTCTGTATGACAAGGGGAAGAAAAGTGTGTTCACTTTCAAGAAATAAGAAGACCTAAAGTTAAATTATTCTAGTGAGAGAAAGGTAGTAAGGTACAAGTACAAAATCTCATAGTCCAGCAAATCTTGCAACCTTTAGCTGGCTTTCAACAGACAAACTGTTTTCGTAGGTTCCCATCTTCCTTGCATAAAACAGACTGGGTAGCCCCAAGTGAGAATTGCACCAGAGTAGAAGGGGATTTTTCTAATGTTTTCTCCCCTCTAGCTGATGCTACTGAGAATTTACTTCATCACAACAAGACACTTTACCTTCACACACATCTGGGGAGTTTTCCCCGCCCTGTCCTTCTACCTCTTGTAAGCAACGCAGGATAGGGACTGATTTCCAATATCCATCTACACAGTGACCAACACAACAGTCTCAGAACTTAAGCATTAAATAAATATGATAGAAACCAACAGAAATATATAGAAATATTAAAAATAGAACAGAAAACAGACAGAAAGAAATTAAAAAGAAGAATGAACTGGAGTTTGAATGGTCTGGAATGCAGGAAAAGTTCTCTGCGGCAAGCTAATACCTGGAATTGATGCAGATACATAGGCCCTGCTCAGGCCCAGTCAGAGGACCCAGCTCTAGGAAATTTGTGAGAAAGAGGCTAAAGATGGAGTCTACAGTCCCTGGTGTTCTTACAGGCTCAGGAGAGACCACTCACCAAATAACATCACAGGCAAACCAGACTCAACTTGGGGATATTAACTAAATTTATTACTAATAAAATCAGAGGAGAATAATGAGAAGTAAAATAAATCTTAAAAACACCTTCCCCCTGCCCCTCTCTCCTTCCCAAGCTCTACCTCCTCCCCCAGTGGCGCAGGGAGATGGGGAACTGGGGGTACAGTCAGTTCATCACATGTTGCTTCTGCTGCTGTTCAGGGAGAGAAGTCTTTCCCCTGCTCCAGCATGGGATCCCTCCCACAGGAGATGGTCATCCACAAACTTCTCCAGTGCGAGTCCATCCTACCGGCAACAGCTCTCCACAAACTGTTGCGATGTGGGTCATTTTTCCATGGGGTGCAGTCCTTTGAGCACAGCCTGCTCCAGTGTGGGTCTTCCCAGGGTCACAAGTCACCAGGAAACTTGCTCCAGTGTGGGCTTCTCTCTCCATGGGTCTGCAGGTCCCTGCCAAGAGCATGCTCCAACACAGACTTCCCATGGGTTCACAGCCTTCTTTTCAGGCATCCACCTACTCCAGTGTGGGTCTCCTCCAAGGGCTGCAGGTGATTCTCTGCATCCCCGTGGTCCTCCATGAGCTGCAGAGGCACAGCTGCTTCACCATGGTCTGCACCAGGGGTGCAGGAGAATCACAGCTCTGGTGTCTGGAGCACCTCCTCCCTCTCCTTCTCCATTGAGCTTGGTGTCTGCAGAGTTTTCTACTATCCTCTCATACACATACATACTCACACACACCACATATATAGTGTTCTACTATATCCTCTCAAATATTCTTACTCCGCTCTTCTCTGACCACAATTACATCTGCCTGATAATTTTTTTTTCCCTTCTAAAATATGTTATCACAGAGGCATTACTATCACTCCTGACTGCCTTGGCCTTGGCCAGTGGCAGGTCTGTCCTGGAGCCGGCTGGCATTGTCTCTTGTCTGATATGGGGGAAGCTTCTGGCACCTTCTCACAGAAGCCACCCCTGTAACCACCCCCCGCTACCAAAACCTGGCCACGCAAACCCATGACACCCCCATAGGAGTCTTGCTTCAGTTCCTTGCTCTTCCCTAGCATTATGCTATGGAGTACTGCCAAGAAGAGGACATGGAGCTCAGCGGGGCAATGGATCTGGCTGGGTGCTCCCATGCAAGAAGGGAAAGGCTAAGGGCAGGGTTCCAGTTTCACAGTTTAATTAAATTTCACCTAAATAATGTCTTGGTTCTGCAGGGCTTAAGTCAGCCGCTCATGGATTCCAGTGGAACCCCAGGATCTGTCTGAAAAGGCAGGAAATCCTTGTTCTTTGTTCTTCCAGTCGCACTCAGGACAGCATAGTTCTTATTTCTCTATTGTGTCTTGTTCAAGCTGAGGAATCTGTTCCTTGTACAGAAGCTGGTCTGCATCTTTGATGACCTCCATTGCTTCTCAATCCCTTCTCTACTCTTGCTGTGCTCCAAGAGGAGCAAGCCATCTCCAAAAGGGTGGGCTACCATTTACACTATAAAGTCACAAAGTCACTCTGTACCCTTTTCTTAATATTTCAGTCGCATTTTAGACTGCTTCTGAGCAAAGAGCTGACACTTCCATAAAACTACTGTTGGAAGCACAAAGCAGTGAAGAAAATGCAAAGCTCAACACGCGTTGAGGCCCACAGTGATGAGAGCAGACATGAAACCGGATGGAGGGCCAGTGGTTTGTGCTGCCACAGCATCAGGGACGAATGTGAGGAGGGGTGGGAGCAACATGGTCTCATTCTTCCACTTGCTTACCAAGACTGCTACCAACTACACCTCCTAAGTACTCCATGCTATGCGACCACAAAGAACGGAACGCCTGACGACAGTCACACCCACAGCACGTTGCACAGTAATGGTGAATAAGGTATAAAAGTACCCCAATTAGTACCGAACTGGGAAGGTGAGAATTCAACATTGAAATTGTAGGGACAGATCGAAAGGTTTGTCGTCCTCACGCTCCCCAGAAAGGATACCTTTCAGGAGACTTGTGTACTTGGCTACACTAAGTCACAGAATCACAGGAACAATTAGGTTGGAGCTCTGAGATCACTGAGTTCAATCTATGACCAAACACCACCTTGTCAACTAGACCATGGCACTGAGTGCCATGTCCAGTCTTTTCTTAAGCACCTCCAAGGATGGTGACTCCACCACCTCCCTCGGCAGCACATTCTAATATCTAACCACTCTTTCTGTGAAGAAATTCTCCTGATGTCCAACCTAAAGATCCCTATGTTTTCACCCAGAACATTAAGCTGTGATTGCAATTGTATTGTAAGTGCTTTCTAGAGCTATTCTGCAATAACATGCATATGTCTCAGACAATCCAAAAGAACCTCATATATTGCATTTAATAAACCACACTTGTCGTGAACCCGACCAGTTCCTTTGAATGTGACCAGACCTACAGTTAACTGACCATCCCTGCACCCACTGTCAGGCCTAGAATCGTGGTTTTGCAAAAACTACATATTACAGTTCCCCAGATCTCTTTCCTAAGTGGTATCAGATAGTGCAGAGGACATCAGCATCACAGTTACTGCTCTGACATATCAATCACATTGCACTTATTGATGCTGGATTTTCATCTCCTGTTTTATAGTGAATCCCTTGCTGTCACAAAGTCCTTCTGCAACCCTCCGCTTCCACTTCCACTGTCACAGAAGTAGGCTGTGGGAACCCAAGGGGACCAATTCAAATATATGAGTTGGAGGCCCTTCCACCGCCCTCTAGTCGGAAGACAGAGATGTAGCTGAGAGGAAGGAACAGTCACACCTGGCTGCTTCCCCTGTACCTGTGCCATTTCCTCGAAGCAAGGCTGTTGGGGTTGGTTTTGTTTTTGCAACAGTGACAAAAGCTAAGAAACCGGGAAAGGAAACAGAAAGTAAAAAAAGACAAGGACACTGCTGGCAAGAACAGACTTGCGCCACTTCCAAATACATCCTGCAGAGACGTCACCAGTTCATCCAAGCATTTACTCTCCAGACCCAATTCCGAAAGCAGCCTTGCACGTAAATACACACATTTTACATGGGAGAAAACCAAGGCACAGAATATCACGCGGCATATCCATAGAGGGGAAAGGAAAAGAACCCAAGTCTCCTGACGTCCAGCACGCCAGACACCCACCGCCCCAGCTCCAGCTCTGCTCTCCTCCTCCCCGCAGCGCAGCGAACGCTTGGATCCACGGAAGTAGGAAGACAGAAGGAAATGACACATCAGCTCCCCGACACTCACCGTGCCCCCCGCTTCCGCTTTGTGGGGAAAGAAGCCCAGCTGGACATGGGACGGGTTAGGGTTAGGGATGGCTGGGCACGACCCACACGGGTCCCTCCCCATTACTCCCAAGTCATTACAGCACAAACACACCCAGCCTTCGCAAGGAACAAACCCGAGCAAATCTGCCTTTCTGATCACCTTTCACTTGTGGTCACCTCGTTCCAAACCCCCGCCATGGGAAGGGACATCTTCCACCAGACCGGGCTGCTCAGAGCTCCATTCAACCTGGCCTCGAACACTTCCAGGGATGGGCACCCACAGCTTCTCTGGGCAGTCTGTGATAGGGCCTCACCTCCCTCACACACTAAAGTATTTCTTCCCGCTATCCACCCTAAATCCGGTGCCGCCTCAGGGCCCCCCCGTCCCGGCTCGGCGCGAGCCCCGGCAGGGCCCATTCATTGGCACCGCGGGGACGGAGGGGGAGGGGCCGTGACCAGCACTCAGGAGGCGCCGAGTCCCGCGCGCTCCCTTCCCGCCCCCCCCGCGCGCCCTCGGTGGCACTTACCGCCCGCTCGCGACCCGGCTCGCTCACGCTGCCGCTCCCGCCGCCCCCTCCCCCGCCCCCAGCTCTCCCGCGAGGAAGTGGGCGGCTCCAGCCGGGCCCGGAGCATGCGCAGGGGCGCTCGCCGATGCTCCGCCCGGCACCCCCCCCTTCAAGCACTGATTGGCTGCGGCCCCCAAGGCGGGGCCGAAGCGGAAGGCGCGCGCCGCCGCGCCGCCAGTCACGCGATGAAGTGGGGACGCTCGTCTGCTCCGACGGGCCGAGGTCTGGAGCGGGTACCAGCGGTTCGATACCCGCGCCCGGCGCTCCGGCACGCCGCAGGGCAGCCGCTTCCCAAGAGCTTTCCCCACGGGAAAGGCGACACCCCGCATCCCCCCACCGGCCCCCCATTCACTTTGCACAGAATCAATTCGGTTGGAAAAGACCTCTGAGATACTGAGTCCAACCTATGACCGAACGCCACCATGACAACCGGGCTGTTGGGAAAATCTTTATTTGTAACAAATAGTCTTATACGGGGAAAAAAAAAATTCTTAAGAAAGAATGTTCTTTGATGTTTGATCTTTGTAACCTTCAAGACTAATGAACAAGAAGGAAGATTCAATCCATGAAAGAGATGGCAGCCAACAAGCAAGATCTAAGTGATGTCCAGGTGTTAGAAAAACAATTGAAGTTCAGGGCATGACATGCTTCAGTGATTGCAGACCTGGGGGAGGAGGTTAACATAGTTTGGGAAGAAGGATGTATCACTGAAAACGGATAAAAAGAATGCAGAATTTATGGGCCACAAGGACATTTGGCAGAACTCATGAGATAAGGAAGAAACTCATAAAATCAGAGCAAGTAATTGTGCTGAAATCAGCTTCAAGTGGGTAAAAGGTAATTCTGGCAGGGGGCATCAGAGACCACCGATCCACAGACCACTGATCCAGGAAACCCACTGACCCTAAAGAAAGGAGAAACTGAGCATGCAACTAATTAGCATGAAAAGAGAGAGAATAATTAACTGATAGAAGATAGAATATGAATATGGGTACAATGTAACTTGAAGCCAATGAACACTAATTCCTTTGTTTCCTAAAGTGTATAAATAGTTAAAAGTTTTGATTGTGCGTGTGTCAGGAGGAGCAATTCCCCCATGCACCTCGAGCCAAAGATAAAGTAATGCCTGCTCAGCTTTCTAATACTGAAATTACAGTGTTAGAGAGTTTTATTTTCCCGACATTTTCAGTGACAATTTCTGGTGATCCAGATGGAACCCTGTAACTGATGCTTCACGTATTCACAGGATCGAGAGGACTCCAGCGCACACCAAAGGTTTTTCAAGGAGATCCTCCAGTCCCCTGATCTGTTGAGTTCAGGGCATGGCCCCTGGGATTTATTAAGGCACTGCTGGGGGGTATAACGAGGCTGCTGGAAAGTCTCACTGGATTAAGGTAAAGGGCACTTGGAAACTGGTTTGGGCTAGTTTGCGCATTACGATGGGCTAGTTCACGCGTTACACTGCAGAGTGCCAGCCCTACAGAAGGTTAAAAAGTGTGAGCAGGTTTTGCACACCCCTCAGGGTTAAAAGTGTGAGTGGCTGTTGCACATCACTCAGAAGGAAATGTAATTGTGTTTTATTATATTCTATGACAGGTTCTGTTCAATCATCAAAAGGGGGGGCTTTGGAGAAATCACCCCTAGGATGTATTTTGAAACAGTGGAGGGAGGTGGGAGGTGCAACAGCAAGCTCTCTCTCCAGAAAACAGTTAATTGAATATTGTAATAACTGGTGGCCTTTGTAGTCTTTGGATGATGGTGAAAAATGTCCAAAGAATAGAACTTGAAGTTATAATACAATGAAAATACCTTGTGAGCACCGATGCATATAGGCTTGGGAACTGGGACATCAACCATGCAATTAACACATGAATAGCAGGTGGTTCTTCCAAGACTCATTTATCAAGGAACAAAGCAAGTTGTGGGTACAAGTCTCACGGTGACCTTTTCCACTGCAGGTAATTTGACTACAAGCCAACGCTTTATTCCATAAATGACAGTCAGAGTGAGCCTTCTTTGAGCTCTCCCTGATAAGCAGCTGGCTGCGTGGCAGTTATCTCCCCGTGAGCTGGGACACCTCTCACATCCTCAAGGCCGGGAGACCCCTGCCCAACTGCAGGTCCATGGTAAGTGACTGATATTGCACATAATCTTGTATTAGAGTGCACTAGATTTTGTATTGGTAACTGATTTTGTGTTGGTAACTTTAAACCATTATTATATCCTGTGCAGTAACAGAGTAAACCTTGCCATCAAACTCTTTTCCAACATCTTTAATAAAACCACTTTTTCTGATACCTTAGCTGGTGGTTTTTCAAGTGGTCTAAGTCGCCTGCCTGCGGCACCTTCTTTGCACAAGGCTCCAATACATTCAAAAGCCACGTGCCTGCACACCCATCCCTTGCTCCATTTCAGGGCCACCTCATGCATCTGCACTCAGTGTCCCCTAATGTAGCCTGTTTCTCTCTTATCAACAAACCACATGGCAAGGACTTCTGTGGCCCCCTTGTCCCATGCTACACAATATAGCACTGAAATGAGGTACACTGGATTTCTCAAGGAATTCTCTGTGTCACAAACATGGAGAAGGATGCCTTTTATGACAAGATAACTCACCTAGTTGATCAAGGGAAGCTAGTTGATGTAATCTTTCTAGATTTCAGCAAAACTTTTGATACTCTCTCACAGGATCCTTCTGGACAAAATGTTCAGCACACAGCTGGATAAAGACATGATGTTTGGCTCACGGGTGGAGCACAGAAGGTAACAGTGAATGGGGTGACATCAGACTGGTGACCTGTCACTAGTGGGGTTCCACAGGGCTCCATCTTGGGCCCTGTGCTCTTCAACATCTTCATAAATGATGTGGACGGTAGGACTGGAAGCAAGTTTGCAGATGACACAAAACTGGGAGGAGCTGTTGACTCACTCAATGGCGGGAAGGCCCTGCAGAGAGACCTTGGCAAATCAGAGGGCTGGGGAGTCACCAACCACGTGAAATTCAACAAGGGGAAGTGCCGGATTCTGTATCCGGGATGGGGCAACCCTGGATGTTTGTACAGACTGGGGAATGAGATGCTGGAAAGCAGTGCCACGGAAAGGGACCTGGGGGTCCTGGTCGATGGTAAATTGAATCTGAGTCAGCAGTGCCCTGACAGCCAGGAGGGCCAACCCTGTCCGGGGGGCATCAAAGTATCACCAGCCAGTAGAGGGAGGGGATTGTCCTGCTCTGCTCTGCACTATTGCGGCCTCACCTTGAATATTGTGTGCAGTTTTGGGCACCACAATGTAAAAAAGATATTCAGATAATAGCGAGCGTATGGTGAAGGGCCTTATGAGGGGAAGCTGGTTTGGGCACTGCAATATAGGAAAGATATTAAGCTATTAGAGAGCATCCAAAGGAGGGCAGTGAAGATGATGAAGGGCCTTGAGGGGAAGCCGCATGAGGAGCAGCTGAGGGCACTTGGTCTGTTTAGCCTGGAGAAGAGGAGACTGAGGGGAGACCTCATCGCAGTCTACAACTTCCTAATGAGGAGACGAGGAGGGTCAGACACTGATTTCTTCTCTGTGGTTACTAGCGACAGGACCCAAGGGAATGGTCTGAAGTGCCAGGAGAAGTTTAGGTTGGATATCGGAAAAAGGTTCTTCACCCAGAGGGTGGTTGGGAGCTGGAACAGGCTCCCCAGGGCAGTGGTCACAGCACCAAGCCTGTCAGAGTTCAAGATGCATTTGGACAATACTCTCAGGCACAAAATCAGGTGTGACTCTTGGGAATGGGTGCAGGGCCAGGAGTTGCAATCGATGATCCCTATGGGTCCCTTCCAACACAGCATATTCTGTGATTCTGTAAACCCAATAAGAAGCAGTCATTTCTCTCCTGCAGTAGCAGAACTTGCCCGACTCACTCTGTAGCACAAACACAGCTCTGCAAAACTGTTCTGATTAATGTAATCTCTGTTCAAGATTATTTCTCCCACCAGATCCATCAGGATTAGGTGTATTTTAACAATTCTTAGCCCCCAGAGAGGCAGACTTGCATTCACAATGAGTTTCGGAAAAGCAAGTTTTACTAACTCAGCACTGTGGAAGGGCACAGAAAACACCAACAAACTCTTGCTCTCATCAATCGTGTCTCTGCTGCCGATGGCATGGAGAACAAGTTCTTCCAGTGCACTAGGAACTTTGCTTGCAGATGAGAAGAGGGGAGGGGAAAGACCAGGAGCACAGAAATTATCTAGGGAAAGTTTGATGCCTGTTCTTAGGACAAACAGTTCTAATTCTGTAAACTACAAAAGTGACATTTAAATGTAAATTAAAAAAAAAAATCAGGTGAAAAGCATTTTAATTGAATGCAATTAGCACCACAGACTTGAGCACACTGTTTGCTGTGTAGTAATCCTGTCCAGCATATAAGTACCCAGGTACAAGGTGTGTTGGCAGTAGGGGATCTCTGCCTATAAGATTTTTTTCCTGCACTTCTGAACTCCACACTGACAGGAAATCTCTGTCTCTGGCATGCTTCCAGCTTCATAGCCATAATCCCACGTGAGTTCGGTTCCAGCTTTCACATGTCTAAGAAACAAAAGACTTGGTCAACTTGCTCGAACTGAGTGAAACAGTACTGTGTTTACAGTTTGTCACCAACAACTCACATGCAAACCCAAAAACTGTACGGGGCAGGGACCATCACACAGGCAGCTTGCTGGGAGAGAAACAAGATTTATAAGGAGTCTCTGACACACACATGCTGCTTGGCCTACTAGAGCTGTACAGGGTGCAAATACCCATGCATAGATGAAAAGAATTTATCAAGCAGTGCAACAGTGTCGGAGTCTAAATAATCTGCTCTTAGACAAAATTCTGGGAAACAAAAATCAAACAAAACAACAACCACCAAAAAAAAAAAAAAAAAAAAAAAAGAAAAACANTGATAGGAGACAGAACCCGACAAAAATTGTTATAAATCTTTCAGGGTATCAGAAAAAAAAAAAAAAAAAAAAAAAGGAAAACTACATAAATGAACACATCCTAAATGAGAACACAGTTTTGTTATTTTTACTAAGTACAGTGCATCATTGAAGTTTGAACAGATCTCTAGATATGTTGGTGAAGACTTTCATCTTTGGCCTGACAAGCTATGTTTTAATGCAATTGCACTATCTATATGCACAAAGACTCAGAATTAAACACATGCTCCTCATGAACCAGCTGCTCTGACAGTTCATGAAAGAGAAGTACATGAAATTTCTAAGGTAGGAAATTCATTGCCCAAAATGAATGCCAAACTAAATACCTTAGACTAATACGCTGAGGGACAACTTATGGAAAATACAATAAAATATGAGTATTATGAAGAAGAGAGTGATTCTCCAATGTTTCTCACTGGATACAATGTAAGGGACATCCAGTGAATTACCAGACAGTAGGCTGAGAACAAACGACGAGGACTTTTCGAACAGCACATTTCAACCTGGGACTTGCTGCCTTAAGATGTTTTGGAGGCCAGATATGTAAAACAAATAAAAAGTTGACTGGGCAAGTTCATGGAAGGTACACAACTAAGCTCAATGATCCAGATGAAGTCCTTAATGCAGAAAAGTTGTAAAAGAGTGATGCCCAGAAAATGTTAGAGCCAGTCAGGGGAATTCTCTTTCCACAACCCTCCTCCTTCCCTAAATGTCTTTGCTGATCACTGTTACCTTTCTCTACTTGCCTCAGTCCCACTACACATATCTTTACAGAGTACCTGAGCCAGAAAGTCTCTAGCTAGAACAAAATCTTTTTTCTAACATACTTCAACATATCGTCTTCACAATTCTTGGAAGCCTCCCAGTGCAATCCATAGCATCTGTGTTAGTTTGGACCGGGGTTGCAAGACTCCACAGAAGATCAGTGTTCCCAGGAACTGGTTTGTCTGGTACAAATTCTCTCTATTTAAAGTTCTCACCTAGTATCACCACTGGTACATGCATCAGCCAGATTCAGTCAGACAATTAATCCTTCCACCCCTGGGTTTAGCTGCCATCTTCTTGTGTCTTACTGGCACCAGCTCTCTGTACCACCCTTTCTATCAGCCACTAAGGAAATACCTATGTCTTTTGCTTTCAGAGCAAATTTTCACCCTCTAAGTATCCTAGTGCCACCTCCCTGGGCCATGTTGGGCTACACAAAGCCCTGCTTCTCTTGACTGCTGTGAGGAGAAGGCCTGAAGCTTGTTTGGCCCACAAAGTGTCTCAACCTTAATATCCTGTGGGGTTTAATCCTGCCCTACGGGACCAAGATCTGCAGGCCATTCTTTGAGACAGAACAGTGGGATGAGTGAATCTTGGCTTTCAAAATGACCATTCCAAGTTAAACCTGTTTCTTGACTGAAGAAGATTATCACTGAAATGGACACATCAAAATTAAGCTTCCCCACTTTACATTTCAATGCAAAACTGAAGAAAAACTCATGAGCGATAATCAAGAAACTGTATTTCTTCTGTCTTTAGTGCACAATAAGAACTCACCAATAAGAAGGTAATTTTGTGCTTTCATGACCTAAGCATCTCCCTCGCCCCTCAGCATAATGATGTCCTAATAACTACGCACCGCTTTTTTGCCCTAGTGCCTGTGAAACAGAGCAAGGTTTTAAAGGATTAACTAGGACAGGGCTGGTACCATGCTCTGAGAGATGTTCTGTTTATGCTGAGCTATAACAGAGATGGCTTGTTCTGTTCTGCTGAGATAGCAGGAATGTACTTTAAGTAATCTAACAGTCAAAAATAAAGATAAGGTGGGCATCTGGAGAAGGTAAGAAGGCCATGAGTCAGGAGGTTCTGGAAGCTCCAGAAACTAGGTTGTTGAATAAAGAAAGTTGAAAAGTTCAAGCTAGGAAGAAATGTGAGCGACCCCCAAAGGTGAGGCTGAAGACCAGAAGGACCACCCAAAAGTCTTGCCAAAAGACGATTCTGGAAGACTCCGCCTCAAGCTCTGCCTAAACCCCACCTATTATGAATATGATGAATAGATATCAAAATCAAATGAACATGTATGTAATGATGTTGTAACCTCTCATGAAAACTGTATAAATTACCTGACTTTTCACTGAGAACTTCGGAGCTAGTTTGTCCGGTGCGAACGGCTAGTTCCCCAACGTTGCACAAAATAAATACCTTTGCTGCTTAAAGACAAAATTCGTCTCTGAGCAGTTATTCTGTGCCATTTTGGCATCACCCTGAATGAACAACATTAAACTTCCAGAAATTTACCTGTTTGTGAAGAATGCCACCCACGGAAAACTTCTGTTGTGAGTCTCTACAAACACACTTTGTGCAAAAAGATTTGGGCAGCAGCTATGCTGTAAAACAGGAAATCTATATTAGAAACAGTGAAACACCACATCATTGGCTGAAAAACCTATTTTGTGTCAGATATTTGTCACTAGCAAAGGTAGTTTCTTCCTTCCCATCTCCAGCCCACACAGAGCGTCTATTACGCAATGCAATTGCCACTTATTTTTGCAATAATTATGTCTCTTTAAGGTATTACTTTTTGCCTATGAAGACCAAGTTCTGTTATCAAGTTGTCCTCCAGAAATTTATGGAGAAAATTCATCTTAGATTCAGAATGCACCACAAATAATCAGTATGTATCTTGCTGTCAGCCAGGGGAGCAGTGCTAGGGAGCAAGCAATGGATTAAATGATTGTGTGTTGGCAAAAGTACCAGACATGAAAAGTGATTCAGGTGCTCATAGGAACATGTGTATGCTCATGGCTGCAGAAGAAAGGTTTCTGCAAGATGCATTACTAATCTCAACACCATATTACCTCTGCAAGGAAGAACAGCTTAAACATATTGCAAGGATTTTGCTGTAAAACACATATTCTGCCAATGAAGAGAAATAAGTTATTTGCAGAGTATGTGCAGAAATGTCTATTCATCTTAGCTGGAAGTACTTGGTAATTCATTACTATCTATTTCTTGGCAAGTCAAAACTGAGAGACTTATTTAGTAGACAACCTACACAGTAGGACAGACCACTTTCTGAACCGATGATTGAACAGTAGGGAAGTTTCATAAAATATCACAACACTTGTCCTAAATCAGAACTAACTAGAATTTACAATAGCTGGGAGAAGGCATGTGGATCAACAAAACGTGCCATTTGCTCTCTGGACCCCCCTAAAAGGCCATCAGGATAAAGACCTCACTCATTACTGGGGAATACATCACTCAGGAACCCAGTGGTGCCAAAAACTACAGTTGTATGTGGCATGCATCAGCTTGTGAAGGCACTAACAGTGACCCAGCCTACTGTCCAGTCACTTGTGACGGCAGGGAGCACCACACGTGCCTTCCTTGTCATGCACCTACCACATATGTGGTTTATGTACAAAAGCTTTCTAGCTTAAGCTTAAATAAATAAATGATGTATTTGCAAAGACAATGAAGAGAACACATGCAACTTTTTACTTACATTTAGAAAACGACCCACATTTCCTTCTTTTGTGGCGTCCAGTACATAAATATTTTCTTCACTAGCATTCTTCAGAAGCATCCCATCTCCATCAGCCTCCTCACAAAGTGCATCTTGACTTGACTGCCTGCTATTTTCCTCTTTGCAGTCAGCTTTTAGGGGTATATTAGTGGATAGACTCGCAACATGTGTGTCATCCAGCACACCTGACTTGCCACAATCAACACCCTGCAGTGACAGACTCTTTCTTTTGCATCGTTCACTGTCCACACCAACGGACTCGGTCTGTCCAATTTCCATCGGATGTTCCTCCTTCTGCTCCTGGGTGGATTCTGTCAATGGACATGTAATTATTTTTCAATATCCATTTAAAGCCAAAGCCCTTCCTTTGTTTGGCCCTGAACTGTTACCCTCCCACTCTTACTCATGCCCTCCAAAATCTAACCAGCTTGCTGTTTACAAGTCTATAACACAACCGCCCTTTTCCATGCCTCTCATCAATCCTCCCGCAAATGACTGTTTCCTGCTGTGGTGTCTAAAGTACTTGCTCGAGGCACCTGTGAGTGACCAAGCCTCTCACTCTTCCCAAATCCCACTGCAGACTGATTTCTTCCCCATAGCATTTTTTCATCATTCTCTACCTTAATTCCCAAGAGAATCACAAACTGTAATTTAGACAGAAACAAGATACAAGTGCAAATAGCATCAGTTTCACGCTGCCTCTCCAGTTTAAGGTCCCGCCACCCCCGGATTATATCCTGTTCAATTTTTGTTGACCAGAATATGTACTGGGTGTGACACAACAAGATCTGCAAGATTGACTTTCCCACAGTTGCATTGTATTTGAAAGCCTCCTGATGTCAGAAGAGGTTAACACGTCCCCAGATCAACTTTGCAGGCAAAAGACTGCCCTGTACCCATTAATACACTGTGTTATGCAAGGCAGCAATAATTTCTGTACTACTGAGCTCTCGTGAAACAGCCTCCACATCATGTAGACATTGTTCTTCTCCAAGAACAGGCCTGCCCACACTGCCTACATTAAAGTCCACCACCTGATGGGGCCCAATTATACTAAGAATGCGGTATGTATACCTCCAAAAACCTACTTTCTTTTCCTTTCTTTGTTCCACTGTTTACTTTTGTTTTGCTTGACTGATGAATCTGAGAACTATTATCTTCATCTGAGCTGGCACTGTGCACCTGTGTATCAAATGAAAAGGCTGTGATGTATTGTTGCTGTATGCAACTCTGAGTCAACACGGTACAGCAAGTGGCCTCTACAACTCTAGGGCTGCAGGTTCAAACCTCCTGTAATGCACGGCTGTGGCCGAGTTTGAAAAGTTAACACACTGACTGCAATGCAATATTTATCTTAATTTCAAATGATCCTTCAAAATAACCTGAAAGGAGTTCCCCATGCAACAAAACATTTAAGTAAGTGCATAAGTCCCAACAATTTCACCAGAATTCTAAGTTGCTGAACCATAAGCCCGGACATCCTTTTTACGGAGTTTCAATGAAATGAACATAGATGTGGCAGGATTTCTCCTCTCCTGCCACAAAAAGGCAACTATTTACGGTAGCTCCAGAATGGAGCCAAATGTTAGCATGAAAATCCCACGTGCATTTCATAAGTGCAATGAATCCAATAAAACCTACAGAGTAAGTTTACCCCAGTTTTCCTCCTTTACACATATTTGCAGGCAACACTTCACGCTCAGATCAGATCAAATTCTCCCAACTCTGCCACTGCATGAAAAAAATGTGTACGTATCCTGAGATTTTCCTCTCTCCCTGCTACGCCATTCTTTCAGGAGGCATCACAAAAATATTATCATTCTCACACCCTAACCCTGTAGTTAGTGACAACAACAGGTGGAGGGGGAGAATAACTTCCTAAGACTCTCAAGGCTGGAGTGTAAGTGAAGGGTGGAGAAGGGCAGGCTGTGGGAGTAGTTAGTGCTGGTCTGGAAGAACATGTTGAAGGACTGATAATGGAGAAGGGACGGGGTACAGTTTCCAGCATGGCAACTTAGCTCACAGTGTGGCACAATCTCATGAAGAAAGGTCATTAGAACTACCTAAATGTACAAGTTGAAAAGGTCAAAATTAACATAAATATTCAGCACACAAAAATGAATCTATTAAAGCAACTTAGTATTACTAATACTATTATTATTACCATTTTTAGCTGATGATTGCAAAAAAACCCTGTTCTTCCAGGTCTTGTGGTTGCAATACCCGAGTTCTTTGGATGAACCCTGTACAAAAAGGTCAAAAGGAAATTATAAAAGACAAACAGACTCACAAGTAACTCTCACATTTCTCAGTCTCTAGTTCTAACCTCTTCTCTAAAAGAGACGACAGCAGAGCCTGCAGTCTGGCCTCACCCCATGTTCCATGATTATTTTGCCTTTAAGAATTGAGGACCTAGGCTAAGTTCTCTGTATTATTTGTAAAAAAAGAGTTGTTAATACTTTTTTGAGGGATCAGTAACTGCTTTTACATAGTTTCCCAGTTGTCCAGCTGAGAACCAAACTGTCTGCTGTTTTACAAAATAGAGCACCTACAGACAGAGTTTTGCCTTTTTCCTGCTACTACTTTCAACAGTTTTAACAGTGCAGCTTTCAAACAGGAAAGCAAAGATGTTGTGGGTACAAGGGATAGGGAGGGAGGCAGAGAGGCAATACATTGCAGGTTTAGAAAATACTTTCCTTCAAAAGGACCTCAGTCCTTCACATCAGGAGAGAGTTGAGGAAGATGGGAAGCAGTATCTGGTATATACATTTAAAACACCTAAAATCACATTAATTTAGATTACCTTCAGAGTGCAATAGAAGACACCAGTTTCAAAACTAATATTAATATCTGTAAAATGTCTAGCAATAAATAACAGCCCTTATTCAAGAAAATTTTCAACGTAAAACATCTATATGTGTTTTCCTGCCACAAAAAAAGAAAATCCTGGTACTTCTTTGGGCTACTGATAATTGCAAGAAATGCTGCTCTTTAAGGCTTTCTTAAGATTTAAACTCCTTTGTAAATTCGAAATGTGCAGAGGCCACAAGAAAATGTGACATTATTACATGGTTACATTGTTTATTCTTTTAAAGGCTATCTGTTTGGGTGAATGACATGTCAAGCCTAGAGCACTGATGTCCTCTTAAATGTTTCTCAGTACAGCTGGACTGACTTTTCATTTCTTAAGAGGCAGAATAACAAAGTCTTTTTGTCTGTCATATTTTTTTATACAGCCCAGGTGTAAAACATTTTTTTAATCTCAGGAAAGGAAATTAATGAGATTTAAGGTAGCAATGCAGTACAGGCAACTTTGAAACTCTGCTTGCCTACAATTTTTAGTAATGGCACTTAGCAGAAGTAAAACCTAGCTGATTACTTATAATTATGTAATTAGAAAATGATGAATTCACTTGGTCTCCAAGATTCTGAAATGCAAGTGAGAAAATAGTAGCCGATATTTTTAAAAGTTTCCATTTGCAATTTCATGGTACTTCTCAAAGATCCACAATAATCTTCTACTACACAAAGAGCAAGAATTTGCAATCATTTGTGAGTAGTACAAAGAAAGTGTTTACAAAGTAGTGTGGCAGAGCAACAAAAAAGCTCTCAACTTCCTTCTGAAAAGACTACAGCGTGCTATTGACACAGCCACGTGGTTATTTTGCAGTAGTTTTATTTTAGGAATGCTGATAGGCTATGAGTATAGACCCTGAGTATACAGTGAAAACATAATTCAATGTGAAAGTGAGGTGCTGTCAGACTCCTAGCAGGAAAGGTTATGCTGGAAATAACAAAAGGTTTAGAGACTGGTAGCAAAGGACAGGACAGTTAGTGGCCAATATGTTACTAAACACTTCAGCGTCATCAAGTATCTTTAAATGATTTATCTCAAGTATCTTCTGTTAATTGTTTCAAAGTTGCATCATGATTAATGCCCTGAACACATCAAGTACGCCGGAGAGATGAACCGGATTTCTAGAACATGCCAAGTGGTACACATAGTAAGTAAAATCCACATAGAGGAAAACTCTGTCCCACTAGAAGAAATAATTGGGAAATAACAAAGAAGCTCAGAAAGAAAAAAACACCCTCATCTGAGGACACTAAGGACATTTAGTTCTACTCTAAGTTATACAACAGAATTGCTAGAATAGCAGAATACTGATTTTGTTATGCTTAAGTTTATATTGATAAACTTACAGGGTTGATTTGTTTTCACTATCCACAGTTTGAGACAACGACTCCTGATTCTCAAGAATGTCATGTTTACCAATCTGCACTACGTCAATCACTGAATCTGAACAATCAGTGTCAAGTTTTCTTTTTTTGGAAAAAACCTCATGGTTTCTGTCATTCACAGCACTCTTCTCTTTCAGCTCTTGACCAGCATCTCCCAATACTTCAGCTCTGCTCATTAATCTGCCTAAAAGCAAAAGAAAAGTTTGGTTTGCTTTTTGGGTTTTTTTAATGTCTGCTTTCTTAGATGAGTCACATGATCATAGGTCAAACTTACATTAAAAAAAATACAAGAACATTACTTGGGAAAGCAAAATATGAATGCAGTCTATGATTCTGTGATGTCAAGAGAGGCTGACATACAAACTAAATTAGACGTACAGCCCTTGGTACAGCATGCACAGACTTATGAGGTAAAAAAATCGACAGTCTGAGATAGACTTTGCTCCAGAATGTTTTGATTGATTGTCTGTCACCACTGCATTGCAGAGTTCTTCCAGGTTCTTCTGTCCATTTGATCATATTGCAAGTTAAGATTATATTGACACACTTCTCTTCCAACCCTGTATTTCCCTGTTCTCGAAAAAAAAATCCAGGGCAGAGGCCACAAGAGAGGGAGAATTGTGCTACACATCTTCCACAGGTCACCTTCTGTTACCTGAGTAGGTACAAACAAATGTCCCCTTGTCGATATCATCCAGGCAGCGGACGGCCCAGCCTTTCTTCTCAGTGTTGAACACTTGCAGCCTGACTTGAATGCCGTGCTGTACAACTCTGTTCTGACACATCAACTTGTCACACCTGCACAACACGCTGCACTCGTAAATTCTGTCAAGAGGAAGAAGAACAAAACACAGTATAAAAGGATGCACTACTAAAACAAAGCTTCTATTACTAATTTCCCTTCTAAGCATCAATAAGTCAGTGGACAGAAAACATAAAGACTGACTAAAACTGGTTGTGCAGAAGTGCTCTGAAACTCGTGACTTGATTGCTGATTCATCAATTTTAAGAGTCTGTCAGCCAGATTGTGGTATGAGCAGACAAGAAAAATAAATGCTAAATTTTTGTATTATAGGACTAAATCTCACAGAAGCAGAAATCCCTGTGAAGCACCTCATTCTATGTTGGAACAGATTTTAGCAAAGACAACCTATATGCCTGGACCTCAAGGTAGCTTTAATGAGTTTAAAGATTTAAGTATTTCTAAAAGAACTCACAATTGTGATTTTTTTTTTTTGCATTTGTTTCTGGGTTCCCTGACAGCTTTAATTCTGCATGTTAACCATAAACTAACATCATACAGCAAGAGAGGACTGAAAGGACTCCTTAAGCCTGTGGGTTCAAGCCCTTGGCTATTGCAGAAAGCTAATTTGCACAATTTCTTTTCTAAACATTTGAAGTAACTGTCACCTTCTCCAGGCCACATATTAATCCACAGGAGCTGAATAAGAGAAAGGACAAACACTTGAAGCATTGGATGGCTTTGGAGACTCGGAAGAGTCACACATAACCAAGTCTGGCAACAGCAGCTGGTGAATGTTTCTTTAGGACTCTGGTCACTCTTACACTTTTCTTAGACTTTAAGCTGTGAAAACTGTACGATCTGCAATAGTAGAGTTTTGGGGTTTTTTCCTCCTATTACTCAAGTCACATTAATTATTTTTTATCATCCTTATCTGTCAGTAAAATTGTGACAAAAATAGAAGGTTTCAGTTAGCCAAAAACTCCAGTTATCTTAAACCTGTAGCACTTACACTACAGGAGTAAAATAAGAGAATACAGATTAAATAGCAGTTAATAGTTTGGTCTTTCTTACCCACTAGGAACAGGTCCCTCCAGTCTTTTGTAACGGTATCCACGGGATCTTTTACTACCTGAAGATAGAGAAGTTTTACTACAGCCTCTTGCCGTTAGCTGTAGGCATGCACATTTTGACCTAAAAGTAAGAATAAAACATCTCAGAATGTATTTGGAGCAGTGCAAATCAATCATAAATCTAGGTAAGTTGACACACGCTTGTATATATACACCTATATTCCCCCTCCCCACTCCTTTTATTCCACAAGGCTGTTTCAGGCACCCTACTTTCTCTCTTTGTCTCTTGGCTGGTTATGTGTGCTTTACAATAAATATGTTCCCTCCACCCCAACCCTATTCTTCCGCCAAGCTCCTTAAATGGCACGTGCAAACAGCTGAAGTACAACAGAAATTTATTATAAACAGGACACTATCAAAAGTCCTGATCGAATGAATGAAAATCACCTCTTCTGGCACAGCATTCCAGCCTGTTAACTGCTACTTCATTACTTTCCTCCCACCTTAGCCCCCAGGAAGTGAAGAATTTTACACTGTGGACAACTCAAGCAACAGCACTTGTCTTCATCGTCGTGTGGCACGACAGCTGCAAAGAATCACAGCGATCGTGCAAATCCTGAACCCCAAAACTGCACATCGAAAGCATCTCAACTCTTGTGGGACTTCACTGCTCAGCTGAAACTAAATCACTTTATTTACTGAAGCTTCTTTATACCAGGCTGTGATTTCAAGGTCTTACTGGGTCATGGGCAATTATGCTGCACACCAGCACATGCAACTGCCCCAGCTGTCAATAATACAAAACGGATCCAAGACCAGGTAACACTCAGAGACAGAGATCAGACAAACACCCTTCAAGAAAGCGCACACCAAACTCTCATACAATAACTGTGGCAGGTTCTCACAGAGTGTCTGTAGCCCAGATTTACTGAGATTTAGAAAAAGCAATGAACAACACTATTGGAACTGCTCAGACCATAAATGTACTCCGTGACCACAGGGTTTCATAGTTTCTGTTTAGACAAGGGGAAGGAAAGGATGTAGAGGCTGGGAACAGGGTTGTTTCTTCCTCTGCCCTCAGTAACCTTCTAAGTTCCAAATGATCTGATTCCTTCAGGCTGTCCCATCCCACCTCTAGGATACCACAGTAGGAGCTGCAGCAGAAATTGTCATGTGGGATCCTTCCACACCTGCCAGGAAAACAAGCCTTCACCTGCTGGCAAAAGACTCACTTCCCTACATCTTTTCCAAAGCCAAAGAGACCTGCTTGTCAGCTCCACCTGGAGGAGAAGCACTGCTAATTTGGGAAGAAAGGGAAAGGAACAAACCAATCCACCATCACTTCCTTCACTACAACAGGGGGTGGACCAGTAGGAGCACCCAAGTTCTGGAGAAGAGAAAGACACAGTAGTGTTAGTCAACACAGAACATGGCACAAGACAACTTCCACAGATATTCCAGCAGCGTTGGTCCTGTTTGACACTGGTACTCTGCACCTTCACACACCACCACACTGCTGTTGTGGCATCATGCGTCACTGGTCTGAGATTAGATTTTTCTACTCACCTATCAATGCAGCCATCTGTGCAGTCACAGGAATCCACAAATAGGCTGGAGAAGTTGTTGAGATAATATCCACGTGGCCACGATGACTTCCGATATTTGAAATATGGTAACCTTGCATGGTCAAGATTGTTACAGAAGGAGATGGGCACAGACTCGGCTCCGTTGCTAATGTCAAAGTCAAACACGAGGGGTTCGGGATTCATGGTGTTCCTGCCCAACAGTACATATGTGTTGAAGGAAAAGTGATCAACAAATAGGAAATTGCACTTTGTTTCAAACAAATAATTTTGCACATCTCGAAAGTTTCTCAGACTCCGACCGCAAGGAGCTTTGTAATTCACATCCAGTGATTTCGAAAGGCAGTCTGCTTTTGCATGGCGCCTTTGAAAGTGAAACAGGATTGGTATCTTCAGAGGATTTTCACCCTTGTAGGAGCCCGCTGCTCTCTTGGCAAGACATGCGCTAGAGCACTTGTGGTTCTGATACTGTAGGTTTAAAGGTAAGTGTTGAATTTTGCTAGATGCTGTTTCACTCCCTGAACATGCTCTTTCCATCTCCTCTTTTCTGCTACTAGGAGTAGAAGAGAAAAAAAAAGAAAAAAGAGCAGCATCTTAGGCAACCAGTGAAGAATTCACCTTTTAGTAGTTATATACTTTTAGCACAGGAAAGAAACAGACCATTCCTAGAAGGCCCAGGGTTTCACTGAAACACTGCTTCACATGGTGTGACTGTCCTAACTTCATACAAAGACATATTCAGTTGCATTAAACCAAGGGGAAAAAAAAAAAAAAAAAGGCAACAGCTTCTTAGTTTTTTCCTAGAAAGAACTTACATGCTAAAACACAGAAAGGACATAAAAAATAAAGGGAACAACATATTTACCCCCAATTAGTACCTGAGGTTAAATACAGAGGGACTAAGTCACGTGCCTGACAATATGCAAAGTACAGAAAGTCTGGGAACTGCTGCTTAATTCCTAACCCTGATAATCCAGGTAATACTCATGGATCTTTATTCCCAACCTAATGCCCTATTTTGCAATGTTCTAATTTACCCCATGAGACAAGTCTACTCAAAACCTCAGGTTTTCCATGTAGGTCAAGTTAAAAACATTTTCACTTTGAAAGCTGGCAGAATTCAAAACTGGGTTTAAAACACTGACTTTAGAAATACAAACTGAGAACTCTCTCAAATGCAGTAAATATCTCAAATAAGGAACTGAAATAAAAACGCTGACCTGTCAGAACTTTCTACAGCGTTTGCAGTGTTGTCATC
This sequence comes from Oxyruncus cristatus, assembly GCA_013399855.1. Classification (NCBI taxonomy): domain Eukaryota; kingdom Metazoa; phylum Chordata; class Aves; order Passeriformes; family Cotingidae; genus Oxyruncus; species Oxyruncus cristatus. Next base: position 236,659 of record VXAY01005156.1, read on the forward strand.
TGCAAGAAGATGCTGCAATTTGGGTTTGGTTTCCTGTTCTCCATCTCCATCAAAGCCATCACTTACTGCAAAAATTGAATGCAAGCAAAAACTTTATCAACTCACATTTCAATTTATAACTGAATTTAGTTACTAAAGAGAAAATTGACAAAATACATTAAAAACAATATATTGCTATGAAGCACAGAGCACGTTAAAAAGAGCACGTTAGCAAGTGCCCCACTAAAAAATCTTCCACATAGTTTTCAAAGTGACCAGAAACAACATGCACATGAGACACATTTACAGATTTCCCTTCATTATTTGAGATAAAAGAATGCCAAGGTATTTCAGTTAGTGGAGCCATGCACAGAATAACCTGCTTGCAGACAGCTCAGGTTCATCGGGGCTTACTAGTTCAAACTGGTTCCCTTGGTATTATCCACACACACACAAACCACAGAAATACAAATCCAGGTGAAAGTTCACAGTCCAGTAACCGAGGAAATTAATAATTACATTTTCCCCACTGGAATGGTAATGGCCTTCTCAGATCTACTTTATTCAGTTCAGAGGAAGGAATTAAGCTTCTAGTGAGTGAAACAGGAAAAAATGAACCCACATACCAAAGAAATAGAATCAGGATGCACATACCGTTTGTCAAAGTTAAGAGATCACTTAGATTAGCTTCGTTCACCAGTGCCCAAGCCTGCCAGCATTCTGTGCAAAAAACCCAAACCAAAGCAGATACTAAGTGTTAGTGAAGTAATGATAATAGGGAAAAGACAGTGTAAGTCCACCAGATATACTTGTTTCCTCATCAGGCTAATCTAGAGTATTGCAAGACTGATACTATTAGAAACCTTTTCCACCACAGACCTTAAAAGACACATCTAGGAGCTGCAATAAAACTACAGCTCACAGTAGTAGTTGTAAATTAGCTGTGAATATCCTTTGGCTTTTGGAAAGCTGCTGGAATGTTTCCAAACACATACAAACTGGTGGCCTACAGTGGCAGTAATATACAAAAAGACAACTTAGTGTGAGTTTCTCTCTTTCCTTTGTCATCAGTCTAGTTGTCTTCAAGCTAAGAAGAGCCACGCTTTGTCTGAAAAAGTCTACAGGCAAACCAAGAAAATGGCAAAAGGCAACTGTCTTTTTTTAAAACGAAGAGACTTTTTTTAAAGTGCTTAAAACCACCAACTATTAAGTAATTTAAATTCAGAGATATCTGAATTATGTCAGATATCTCACAGACCTACACCAAGCAGGCCACAGCTCCTCTGCAGTCCAGCTTAACAGCTACAAGGATTTCAAACCTTCATTTGTGGCAGTTCCATTCTTGATCTTTTCCTTCAGCAACAGTAGCACATTTTGCACCTGCTCAAATATGACGTCCACTCTTCTACCTCCCAATCGTGTCCAAAACGTTTTCAAATCACCTGAAATGCAAATTCCTGTTTACAAGTCCGTACAGCTCCTGAGAATTCTAAAAACACACATAACTTCTAGTGGACTATTCAAAGGCTCATGCTCCTTTCATTTCGAGGCACTTCTTGAAAACCAGTCAGGACAGCACAATGGCTTAAACCTTCAGAAGTCTATTCCTAAAGCTAATCAAGAAAGTGAAATAGAAGTCAAGTGACAAACTGGAGTGGGTTCTGATCGTCCATGATGCTCCTTCAAGCACGTCACGAAGGGTGCTGTGGAAGCCTTTCTCCAAATATCAGGAAATGAGTCCCACTATAAACTAATCACCACTGAAACTCACAGAAGTAGCAAAGGAGAATATTTTCAACTCAGTGAAATGAATATATTATTCAACAAAAGACATTTGGATTTTTTTTTTTTTTTTTTGCTGTAACCTCCCTTAGCTACACAGGCTGACTATCCTGTCCCATCATTACTTTCGTTATGTTTTCTAAGGGAAAAAAAAATATCCACAATATTGTCAATAAAAGCAGTTTGGTAAATTTTGTTCACCAAGTGATATCAGTTGAAATAATTAATACACACCATATATCACTCCTCCTTCCCCCACTAGAAATATTTAAAAAGAATATTTTATTTAAAGAAATTTAAGCTAGTGGTTCAGAATATACCTTCTCTTCCAAAGGTATGTATTTTTGAGGTACTAAGCCCATTCATGAAAGCTTTTGTTAAAACATTAGCAGTACATCTTTCTCAAGGAAAAGGAAATAGGGTTCAGTGTGTCAACAGATGACGCCTCGAAAAAGGACAAGCTCTTTCTCATGGTTAATGTTGCTCTTCTTCTTTGTGCATGACCAAGCACAAAAGAATAAGCAAATCCTACTCCATTTCTAGAGGTGGAGTCCACAGTCACCACACTAGGTTTACATTCCACTTTCAGACAGCAAATCTCGGTTGGCAAATGTGCTGGGATGACACGTTCCCAGCAGTCAAGAAATACTGCATTCTCCTAAGTCTTGAAAAAAAGTATTTCCTTCATTTTTTACTTACTAGAGAAAGACTTCTGTCACCCAAGGCACCAGAAGCAAAGGCATTCTACTGCACTACAGAGTGTATGGTTACTCTCAAAAGCATAATGACAGCAGTGAAGGAAGTAACACCACAACCCCAGCTGCTTATGACACCAGCAGCTAAAAGTGTAATATTTAATATAAACAGGCAATGTTGAAAGTACTTCATCTTGTGAAATAACTGATTTGGCACTAACTCTCAACATAATTTAATGATCTCTTATATTCACAGAAATTTAAAAAAAAAATGTGAAAAGGTTGAAGTCCCATTACAAAAAAAGCCACAGCAGTTTTTAGAAGTCTATATTACTGGTCCAAGAGACAATGACTGCCCTGTGCCATTCCCATCCTTTTGCTGTGCATGACAGTATCACAAATGTAAAATACTGAGAAGTAAGTATATTCCATATTTGTGTTTCAAAATATACATTCAGGAATAGATCAAAACTGCTGTGCCCACTCATTACTGGTTTTCAGACACTTCAATACATTTACTAAATTTGGATGATTTTTTGGATCGGTGGATGTATTATGTCAGAGGATGGGTGACAAAATGCAGTTTTTTGTTTCTGGGCCCTCAGCTATAATCATGCACAGGACAAAGAGAAATAAAACATGTACTACTATGTGCAGTGCTCACTCACCTTAGAAATGCTTCCCCAATTCTCATGCTGGGGTGTCCTGAAACTCTAGCAGCAAAAACTTTGTTTTGCACAGAGAAGCAAAGAACGAATATGAAGTCCACAGTACAATTTCCATTTCAAAAAGACAGATGTCCACATCACTAATCTCTCCAATGTTAATGCTGCTGCTGTCAACCCCAGATGGGACGATAGAGAATGAACAGACACAGGAAGCATTTACCTTGTCAGCTTTCAGAATCATCTCACCAGCTGATGACTCAAGGTGTGGAATGGCATCTGGTGGCAATAGTTCTAAAATTGGCTGGAGGGATTTTCTTTTCCCCCTATAGAATCCTTGTGGCCACATATCTCTTTTTTTCCAGTATTGTGCAGGGCAATGATACTAGAGCAAGAAACAAGCAGCCAAAGTCAGGGCTGCTTATTCCAGCCACTAGAAAAACAACTCGTGTGCATGTTTCCTGTAGTGCTGCTGACTAACATCTTACACCATAAAAGGCAAGGCTATTGTCTTTTAGTTATCATTTTCACATCAGAAGCGGTGCCAAATATACACTACCTTCCCCTTCCCCTCCATAAATACAAATTATACTACCTTTAATGCTCTCCTCCCTGGAACTGGTAAGGTTCTCCTCTTCAAAGAAGTCGTGCAACACTACAAATGGTGCAGAATGGACAAGTAAGAGATTGTGTGAGTAACCAAAATGGTTGTAGCTACTCAGCTTTTCAAAATTTATGCAAGTAAATACTACAGTGGGTATCAGCAGGAGCATTGTGTGAGAAAGCGCTGTGGTGGAACAGTCATCCTCCTTTCAAATGTCATCCCACGCCTTGACAAGACATAGCTGAAGAACGTTCAAATGAAACAAGCTGCATGAGGAAGCTTTTTTACGCAGTCATTTCTTACTATCCCTCAGGCATGAAGCTGTCACAGATGGCCCATACATTCCAGCACATTCAGGTGAGCCTACAAAATCCCCACTGCCTATTAGCTCTCAGTTCTTTTTTCCTTTTTAAATTTATGCTGTTGGTACTACAACTAAACCAATTTATTTAGGGGAAAAAACCCCGAAAGCTTCTTCTAGGTGAATACATTACTGAATCTGTTTCTTGACAGATGGAAGGTGAAGCAAGGTATCTCCACTGTAAGAACAGTAAGGAGAAGCAAGGCAGCACTCTTCAACCACACTGAAGATGATAAATTTCCATCGTCATTAATCACAGAATCATTTAGGTTGGAAAAGACCTCTGAGATCATTCAGTCCAACCTGTGACTGAACACCACCGTAACAACCAGCCCACGGCACTGAGCGCCACGTCCAGGGATGGTGACTCCAACATCTCCCTGGGCAGCCCATTCCACTCTATTTATGTTGGTTACTTAATCTTTTCTATGCTAAAACTGAAAAAACAAACCATTTTCATTAATCCTGGAACAGATACTCCCTTTGGCTGAATGGGAAAATACCTCAAGGGAAGACTGTTGGCTCATAGAACTGTTTCTCACAAGGCCAATGACTGCTCAAAACATACATCTATTTATTTTTAAGGCTTACTTCTTTTCTCTTCCATCCTCCGGGGAGGCCGCTCGGAGCGCTGTCACCCGCGCCGGGGCAACGCCAAGCCCAGCTCAGGTCGGGGCGCGCCGAGTGGGTCTCGCTGCGCTCCGGCACCGCAGCGGGCAAGGGCCGGGATGCCTGTCGGGCCGGGAGGCTGGCATGGGGTGAGCCTGCGGTCAGGGCCCGGGCCCCGGGTCACTCGCGCAGCCCTCAGGGCCTCGCCGCAGCAACCCGCTCTCCTCCTCCTCCTCCTCCGCCTCCCACACCCGCGCCGCCGCCCGCCAGGGGGCGCAACCCCGCAGGGGCGCGCGAGCTAGTGGATGTAGGCGGGCCCGCGCGCGTGTGAGTGAACGCGAGCGCACGGCCGCTGTCTCTGCTACTACTGGCTGCGGCGGCGGGAGGGGCGGCGGAGATGACCAATGAGAAGAGGGGGCGGGGCCGCGCGGCCGCGCAGAGGCGGCGGAGGCGGGGGGCAGAGCGAGGCACTGGAGGTGCGTCCGCCATCTTGGAGGGGGCGGGTCGAGGGGGGGCGGGTCGTTCCCGGGGCGCTGCGGGGGCGCCGCCGCCATGTTGGGGCCGGGGGACGAAGGGGGAGCGGGAGCTCGCTGATCTTGTTCGGCCAGCGTCGGGCTGCGGCGTCTTCATAAATGTGTCATAAATGAAAACGTATGATAACGAGTGAGGGAGTTGCGTAACTTAACTGCTGGCCGCTGCCTTTCGCCCTAGTTGGCTGTGGCGCTGCCCTATGAAGTGCTAAATTATCGCTGCCCTTTTCGATACGAAGTGTGAAAATAAAGGTTTGTGTCGCCCTTTAAAATTTCAAGCAGCGCTGCCTTTGCAAGTGTTGACGTTGTGGCTATGTAAAGGGGTTTTTCAGAGGGGCTAAAAAATAACCCGCTCTTAAGAGGCAGTGAGAGTTGGTTTGTCGTCCCTTTTTTGTCGCTTCTTTTTTTTTGCCACCACTTTAAACTGTAAGGATGAATATAATATGCTCAAGTAATTGTTAAAGGATCTGTAATCTCGTGGATATTACTAAAATATTGGGGATAGAGCGAGATAAGACATTTAATTTTTCTGTCGGGGGAATGCTGCGTTTACCTGACTTGAAGCTCTGGTCAGACCCAGGATCCTCCAGAAGATTTTGATGCCCAGCATCCGCTTTGGACTTCTGTAAAACCTTTCAAATGTTTACACAGACGTGCCTACATCTCTGCCTGTGTCTGAAGTTCAGCCCATGAGAACTGCCCAGCTTCACAGAAAGGAATGGGACAACTCACAATAACATTGCTGGGAACAGGGTGGCTCAGTGTCACTGATATGCTGACAAATCTCTCAATAAAAATAGTAGTTTACATTTTAAAAAAAGAGATTTCTCCCTTGTAATTATTTATTTTAAAAAGAAGCACAAGCTTTTCTTGCTCTTGGAATATTCTGCATTATGAGATGATGTTTGCAGATTAATTAAATTATTAATATATGTGTTTGTGAATACTGAGTGTTTGGAAACACTTAGGGCTTTACAAATTGTACATGAGGAATATACCAAATACAGAGAAGATGGAGTGCAGTGATGGGAAGAAGCTGAAAGAACATGACTACCTGCCTTGGACAAAAGAGAAATTATGAATATATTAGAAAGTAATAATGTACTTTGCTTGCTATTTGAAGCAAAAAAAATGGGAAATATGTCTTTCTAAAGCAAAATTAATGACTTAAGACAAAATTAATGGGGAGTTTTGAAACATACCTGAGTTTTCTTTGTTCTGCATTTATCCTGGAACTGTAATATAGGCTTTCTGCAACATAGCAGCAAATTCTGCCCATGAGCCAGTAAGCTCAGTTCTTCCCAAACTTGTTAGGTGGCAGAAGCTCACAAGCGATGCTGATCTGACATCCCAGCAACCTGCCTGCAGCACTCCTCCAGCAGCAGTGTGAGCTTCCTGCAGCTCTGCAGTCTGGACCTGGACTGACGACCTGCACCCAGAGGTGAGAGCAGCAGTCCCACATGCTTACACATTCACTAGCACCCTTTGTTAGAATGACAACGAAAGGACTGTCCTGGTGAATCGTGCTCTTGATTGAGTTGCTGAATTACGCTTTTGTTACATAGTTGTGTAGAGACTTCAGATGGGACGATTTCATAGACAGGCAGACCACAAACAGCTCCGTTGAGTGGGAGGAGGTGAAACTGGTCCAAAAGGAACTGTCTCATCTAGTTCTCTTCTCCAGGGATGTTTTCGTCAGCTTGAATGCGGTAGGGGTCTGGGTGTTTCCTCATAGGACCAGGTAGACTTGGGTGAAGTAGAAACACCAGTCAGACTCCAGAAAACACAAAGCAGTCAAAGCCATAGACTTTGGAAAGCCATGGGCATTTGGAAAATATTTTTTAACTCTCATACAGCTTTTTGTCTTGTTCTGACGGGCTCTTTGTTTTATAGACTTTTCTTCTTAAAGTATCTTCATCAGTTGAGTACTTCCACCAGCTCCTTCTCTGTAACTTTCTCTGTTATGCTTCTTGGTGATTTAACCCGCTTCTTTATAGATGAGTGTCTGCACTTCAAAATGCAACTTTAACATAATGTTCTCTTTTATTACATTGATTAGTTTGAGTGTGGTTTATGTGTAGTCTCTTGTTTTTCACACATCTTGAGTAAGATAACAGAACAGACTACAGGCATTTCTATATATAGATCACAGATCATTGCTACTTTACAAATTCATTGCCAACAAAATGTTTTTAGTGAGACAACCTTTGGTTTATGTTAGAAATTTTGCTGTAACCCGTAATTATTTATGAATACTCAGGCTAATATTCCCCATAGGTACGTTGCTCACTAACTGGACTCAGACTATTTACGGGCCCTCAGCATGTTTTCTTACTATGTTTTGTAATTCTTTGACTCTTTTAGATATGTTAGAGGGTTATTTGGATATTATTTTTTCCAGGTATTAAATGAAAAAAGGAGAGTTTATGGGTCTCTGAGAAGCCTGTAAAATGAGTCTGTTCTACCTGTGATGTAAGCACGTTTGCATTCTTGGCAACTAAAAATCTAACAAGTTGTCTGTTTGAGAAGTGGAGCTTCTAAAATCATAGGCTGTTATAGTCCTAAGGGAATCTTAAAACACAGGCAGAGACTGGCTATGAAAAGGAAAGGAAAAATTTGTGTCACTGTTTTAACAATAGACTTCTTTCATGTGGAGGACCTAGATGTCTGTTAATTACTAACTGGCTTGAGGGGTTTGGATTCTGGCCCAATATGCTGAAATTCTTAACCATCCACTGGCTGGCATATTCTTCAAGGATTGTATTTGGAAACTGATAATGTAATGGATTCATCTTTATAGACTGTTTATGTAGTAGAAACATTTTCATTTTTAGCTGTGTTTCTGTCTTACAGTCTCGGTATTCGTTGCCGGCGTAGGTTCCAGACAGTTGTGTGAGCTCAGAAAGCAAGGGCTGGTTTAGAGGTTAGATAATGTTGGACCAAGTTGAGCAGTGTGTGTAGTCTTTGCTGTGCCACAGCCCCACCACAAGTATCAAGATGTAAAACTCTGCCCTCTAATTTTGGGTGATTTGGATGAAGTAACAAGATCTGAAAGCCTGTGATTACTACTGCTTGAAAGGGTCTGAGATCTCTGGAAACCAGGCAGTAGATGTATATGATGAAAGGAATCCAAAACAAATGGAAGCCTAAAAACCTTTTTATCATCCTTTTTCCATGTGAACATGGCAATATATTTGTCTGAAATAAATTTTCACTGGTATTTTCTAAAGTAAAGCTAATACTTGAAATCATTCTAACCCTTTTCATGAGTTATGTTTGTGGGTTTCCATGCAGATTAAAGTATGTGCACCAAGTATTTTCATTAAATGAAGATGTAGTAGACAAAAATCTCTAAGCAATCTGCAAGATTGAATGAATCTGTAGTGTTCCCACTCTTAAGAGATTTCTATGGAGACCTCCACAACTGCCTTTTGTTTTTAAATCCAAGTGTGGAGGAAGTTGTCCTTGTGGTGCCAGCTGATGGAAGGTTGACCGATTTAGGGCTCGTCTTGGTAGCAGCTGTTCAAAGGCCCAGGGAGGCGGTATCTGGCATAGAATTGAACTAATCAAAGCCAAAAAAAAGTGGCATATGGCAACAACCTGAAGTAATTATTATGTGTAGACGAAATAACCACATTCAAATAAAACTGAAACCTGTAAGGTTTCAAATATAGTAAGAGAAATTTGATTAAAACCTTATAAAATGGGGTGAATACATGTTGCGGTGAAGAGACTCAACAATAGGACTCTTAATAAGTATATTCTGGACTAAATAGTCCTTAGTTGCAGCTTCTTGTGGGGAAAAAATAATTTAGTTGAAGAAAACCCTAATTTTTTAGTTGACTGTTTTCTCTGATCCAATTCAGTGTTCTGTGTCAGCACTTGGTTTGGCTTAACTTCGTAAAGGTGTGGAAGTGGCAGTAAGGTGTGAAGAACAGGAGGAGCAGGAATGGGAATCAGTATTGTCTTATTAATATGTATTGCATTTGGTTTTGTTAATAAGCATTATGATGGGTAAGGGAAGCCACAGTCCCCTGAACATTTAAAATTGGCAAAGAAGGGAACAATTTGGATGTCCTGTGCTTCTCAGCCCCTCCCTGTTCATTTGCGCCATTGCTCAGGGGACTGGCTGGGTTTAAAAAAAAAAATTACTTATTTGGCTCAGATAATTTTTGTCTGAATAATGTTTTCCGTTTAATTTGCTGTGCAGCCACGTGGTATTGTTTCTTCTCTAAGGGAAGTGGCGGTAGACTAGGTGCAAAATGAGCTTCTGGAAATAATGATTGCTTTCTAATTTATTTGTTGGTGTAATTTTCAAGTTTAAATTGTTTGTGCAACTACTTCTTTAGTATGAACAAAGTGGTGGTATGGGCAAAACACTTAACTGTGTCTGGGTTATTGTGGATGGTGTTATCACATAGCAGGGTCTGAACCTCTCTGCGTTCTCAGTTGTGCTGAACCAAAATCCCCTCCTGCTTTTTTACAAAGAGTGAAGATCAATGGGTTTCTTTCATGAGCACCTGCCTTTAACTTTGTTATTACTTTTTTGCCCTGTAAAATTCTTGAACCAAAGAACCTGTGGAACCAACGAAGCTGTGTTGAATATGTGTGTGACATCCTTTCACTAAGTGAATTGTGGACCTAAACCTTTGCAACCCTTTTTTCTTGAGAAAAGCCCTCCCTTTTTCTTAAAAAATGTTACTCAAGTGACTCCAGTGTACAAATATGGCATTCCTGTCACAGAACAAATGCTATCTGTTACAAAGTAATACCAAACCAATTTAGATTACATACAAACATAAAACTTTATTAAGATTAAATGCTGCTAGACATATAAATTTAATGTGTATTAAAAAAAAAAAAAGTCCATGACATACTGCTGTTTATCTTATTTAAGTGTGCAGAGTTGGTTTCTGTCAAGTTTGTGATGAACAAGTTATATGAGATGTTGTTTGGTAGCATAAGTTTCTTTCACTTGAAGTGAAGGATCATTTTTAAGAATGAATTGATTTTGTTAACAAATTCACAGCAAGATGCTACAATCCTTTCATTAGCAGATCGAGATGGATGGTTGCAATTTGGCTATAGGGATCAGAAAGAAGGAACAGGACTTTCTTTTTTTAACTATTTTTGCTGCCACATATTGTAGAAATATTTTAAAATTGCATCCCGCCTCCTACAAGAAAATGTTCATGTATAGATGGATTTTTTTCCTTTTTTCGTTCTTTTAGTATTCCATATTGTCCATTTTAGAAATGACTGATACAGGTAGTTCCAAAAAATTCACACAATTCATATTTGGTAAGTCCCTCTACCCTTCCTATCACTTCTCCAAAAGCTGCATTTTTCGGGGAAGTAAGAGGGGTTTGGTTTTTTTTGGCTGTTAAACTTTCATGGTGCTCAGCAGGCTGATCCACCTCTCTCTGCAGTCATGTCATGCCTAGAACCAATGCAAGGAAGGTGATGGCAGTAAGGGCTGGAATTCCGGTTTTGGCAGCCATGTGTTCCTTGAGCAACTTTATCAATTGTGAAACAACATCCTTAAATTATTTTACAGCATGAGTTTAAAAGAATCCCACTTCTGGTATCTCAGTAGCATCTGTACCTTGTGTTTCATGTTGCAAGAGACAATAATTAAGAAGAAAGTACTGCTGCATAACTGGATTTTGGAACGTGGGGGCAGTTGTGTGACAGCTATCAGATTGGGTGATCTTTGTTAAAGACCCCGTGTCAATCTAGCACAAAGACACTCGTACAAATTTATACATGCAGATTTATTGCAGCAAAAATACGATTTGCTTGCTTTTAAGTGTGGAAAGGAAGTTGTGTGGGGCTTTTTAAATAAAGGCACTGGAGATTACTGTATAGGGAGAGATTAAAATTATGTGGGAAGAGTTCACTTCCAGCAGCTGTAGTATCCTGAGCATTCAGCTCTTTGTTTTGCCTATTTTGGTATGTCAGCAGGGAGGCACAGCTGTATCAGCTTTCCCTCTTCAAGTGTACCTTTCAATTGTGTACTCTCACTTTCTGCAGTTCACTGGCAGACAGCTTTCTTCCTCTTCTTCAAATGAGCAAAACTTATTTTTGACTACCAATTCATGGTGGTCATTCACTACCTGTTGCTTTTGGCTGCAAGAGAAGCTGTCTGCAATATATGATTTATTTGTTGGTAGAAGTAAAGCACCGAATTGAACTTTATAGGGTAATTGCAGGACTGCAGGGTGGTTGTAGTCCCATGTTAAGGCAAATATTGTGTATATCACATAATCCCTGGGAAAAGTCTGTGGGTTTGTTCTGGGATTTTTTTTTTTCTGACAAATTGGTTTAAGCAAATGAGCTAAGTAAGGCTTAACATTTTAAATGCAAGCTTATTACTTAGAAATTGTGTTGACCTTTGGTCCTACTTCTCCTCATTTGCAGGTCATTAATAGGTCTTGTCTTTTACAGTATAATGCTTAAGTCTGTAGCTCCTCCTTCCAAAAAACCCCCAGCATTAATGTAAGGAGACACACTCCCCCGCAAATTTTCTGTGTCCCATGCTTTTGTCAGGGAAGCTGTTGGCAGAGGATTTGCCGAGATATCCTTATGCTATTCTAGTGTCTTGGGCGGTAGTGAAGTGCCAGGAAAACACACACAGAGATGTTACCCATTGTTTTTCCTCTCTCACTGAATTCTCTGCACCCTGTAAACTGAGTGACTCCTCATCACAGTTCATAAGGTCTCATTGCAGTTCATAAGGTCATGGGAAAGGACTCTGCTGCAAAACTACGTCACGTTCCTGTCTTTGAGGATGAAAAACATGAGGGACTAAGCAAATCTCTTCTGTGTGATGTGACGTGCTGTTACATCACTAACATGATTCTAGCATTGCCTGCAAAAGGGTCTCTCAAAGTTGGGGAAGGGGCAAGGATGTGAGAATGCATGGCTGTGAGCTAAATACAAAAATTTAGTTTAAGCAAAGGAAGAGTCTCATCTTGATTTAGAAGTGGTTCAAGGGCAGCAGACAATATATAGGAATAAGTATTTTTTATAAAGATGATTAAAGAAAACTCTCTGGATTTTCTTTAGGATCTAGGGCTAATAACAAGAAGGTCTAAAAACACCAGGAGCAAAAAGAACAATAAAATACGTCTGATGGCTGTGCTAAAGTTATCAACAATGTTGCTGAAAATATATAACTATTGCATACACCCGTAGTGAGAATGAAGCTGAATATTGCAAATAATCATAGAACTATGAACAAATCCATCATATTCCAGCAGTAAATAAAGACTGAAAGAATGCTCTTGAAAATTTGTATTACAAATTTGTGGAGACTGAGGAATTTTAATTTTTTTAATGTCTAATGGAAATCTCCAAAATTTTAAGGCTTGTCATGAAGCAAATGCTATTCAAGGTGATTAATAGAAAACAGATATTATAAAATGTCTGGTATATTGGTTAGATTAAGGGTTTGATGTAGTCTGGCTAAGAAACTGACTCTTTCTTGAGAACATTACACTCAATGAAGAGTCATTTAATATGTAATTTTTTGATGTTCAGTCATTGGATGTTTGTTTGCAAAAAAAAAATAAAAATCCCCAAATGAACACACAGTTGGAAGAAAATGCACAATTCATTCTGGCAGTTTTATCTAGGCCGTGTAGAGTGGAAAAAAAAAAATGACAATGCTGGCATAACCTCATGTATTTGATTGAATTGAAAAGCATGTTAGCTGACTCTTTTGAAAGATGGACTCAGAGCTTTCTGAAGTTAATCACTATGGGAAAGGCTGGTTGTGCCTTAAAAGATGAGGAACAATATCTGAAAAAATTAAAATCAGTACTGGTTGTAGGTGTTGGGAAACCGTATCTATACACTTAAGGTAGGCAGTGGTGAAAAAGTAAATTCCAAATTTGTTGAAGTGATTTGATCTTGCATCTGTGCAGGAAAAAATGGAGAGCCTTCAAAGAGCATACATTTGCAAATACAGGAGTCACAGCGGCAGGAAGCAGAAAGTAAAACATAACATGAACTTGCATAAAAGGAAAAAAACACATTTAAAGTGGTAACTATTTAACTATTGCTGGACTTCACAGATTCTCCAGCACTTGAAATTAGTGTCAAATTAGCTTTTAAGAAGCTGTTCTTTTTCAAGAAGCTGTTGAGCTCTGTAAGGTCTCTCATGTTCTGTGAGAACCAATCTTTCAATTTTTAAAACTTCTTTTATGGTAGTAACAACATTCATGTATTGTTTTGAGAAGAGCAAGAAAAAAAATCTATTTCAAACCTTTTTTTAATACAAATAAGTCTATAGGAAGCATTTAGAAACTGTCTTCACTTTTGAAAGACAATCCAGTTCTATGGAAATTGTCACAGATTCTTACTACTTGTTACATTTGAACTTCCTAACCATGTCATCTAGGTTTTGGGTTTTTCTTAAATGGAAATCCACAAAGATAATAGTGTGGTTGTTGAGTTAGATGACGAGGTATTAAATAGCTTAAGTTCACCTCTTTGGTTACCTGGCTGCTGTGCAGCTCTTTGGATACAGGCCTTTGTGTGCTGAAATCTTTCAGTGGAAGTTCTTGTGCTTGTGAAAGTAATTTCATCCCATGATGACAGCTTGTAGAGGCCGTCTTGCTCATGGAAAGTTGAACTGATACAGCTCCTGATGGGTGACCTTCTCACGGGATTCTGCCTGCTCTGAGAAAACAAGCCATTTCTTTTCACTGGTACTTGGGTGGAAACTCCAAAATAGGGAATAATGCCAGACATAATTTTATGTCCTTATGAGCGCTGCAGTTGTGAAAGAAAGAGATTTGAGTCTTTTTTCTCTCAATTCTGCTATGAGGCCTACAGCTCTGACTCATAAATTCAAGGTCTTGAATGCATACATATTAGAAAATGTGTTCTGCAGCTGGTCAGACTCAGATAGCATCTGAGTAGAAGTATTGCTTTCTTGCGAAGGTACAATATAGCTTCTCCTGTCTGGGCTGATACAATTTGAGACCCCTTTTTCATTTGGGAGGGGTACACCTTACTCGTTTTCGGTGCTAATTGTGACTGTTTTAATTTAACACTAGCAGTCTTTCACCTTAGAGAACTGTAGCTTTTGATGGCAGATAAGGTTATTTTATGAATGCACATTGCAAAAACACAGACACAGGAGAAAAATTATCGGTTGTTTTCATGGGAATGGAGCAGATATGTGAACAACTATTAGCATGAGAAAACTGTAATTTCTTGAACTATTTCCAGAGGGTGTGACAAAGTTTGTGAGTATAGATCTGTGTGCTGTGTAATAAAGGAGCTGTCAGATTTCATTGGGAGATATCTAGAGGAGTGATGTTTGCCAGGAAGATTTCCATCAGTATATTTGACCTGATACAACCTATATAATGTAGAGCTTGCCACATGTGTTATGTGGTGAGTGATTTTCTTCCATACATCAAGAGCCTGTCAGGGCTTCACTGTTGAGGCTGCCCAGGGTTGGAGTTGAATCAAAGCACACCCAGGTGTCTCAGCTGCTCTCCCTCCAAAACAGAGATAGTCCTGATGACAAGCACACTGCTCCATCTGGTCCTTGCTCAGGACAGACTTCATACGCTAAAAAAATGCCAGCCTGTAGCCTTTTTGCTGCCATTTAAGGAATTCAAGGCATAACCCTGGTTTATTAATTAAAGCAAAAGGAACGCAGCCCCTAATTGGATACTTTGTAGCTGTATGTCTAAGTTAATAATTAATTTGTAATGTTAGTTGTTGGCCAGCACAGATGGGTAGAACGGGGGATGGCTTTTTAGTGGTGTGGGAACGTGCATGGATAGGTTTTCCCTACTGGAGAGTTACAGTATTGGACTTCAAAGAGTATCCTACAGGTTAATTGGCTCAATGTAGTAAACTTTTGGCCAAGATGGACTAAACAGTTCTTTAGGGAGGCACTGGGGGCTCCATACCGGGACCGGAAGAATATGTGACTAGAATCTATCATAGGGAAATGATAGTGACAACAGGGAATTCATGACCTAATAGGGTAATCACATTAAAGTCGTCTTAAGATCCTTATTGTGGGATAAGGGCCAACACCCAGTGTTGCATCAACTGACCACATATCTGTCACACAGAGGCAAATGTATTTGCAGTCTGACAAGTGATGAATATACTTAATTGTTTGCAAGGAGAAATTACTTGGGGATACTTGTGAAGATGATATCTCCTTGTGCAGCTTGAGCTGGAAGAATTCCCAAGGTTCCCTATCCTGATCCAATATGTTAAACTAACACTGTTGCAGGGCGAAACTGGTGAAGAGCAAAATGTGAGAAGACCTGGGTTCTCCTCCAGGGGAGCAGCACTGATCACCAGAGATTTTACTGTGCAACTCTAGGCAAATCAGTTTAAAGCAACACTTGCTTAAATGTAACAGCCATTTTTCATGAAATATAGTAATTTTAACTTTGAAACCTGTGTTTCAAAGTAGACTTAGTTTTGTTTGTTTGCAAGTTGTCTCAAGAGCATCTGATGAAAAATGCTTTAGCCTTCTCTAGTTAGTAGTGGTCAGTAGACGAAAAGTCCTAATCCCTTAATGCCTTCCACCTTATCAGAAACAGAGCCACACACTATGTATAAAGAAATTACTGTCATCAAAAGGCAGTTCATCTGCCTAGTATTTTCACTGCACATCACCATTTGTGAGACGAATATGCAGCAATACAGCTTTCAGCACTGTTAGGAATTTTAAAGTTCTAGTTAGGGATGCTCTACTGTCTTTCACCAGTAGGGAAGTTGTAGGAAACATATACAGGTTTTTTTGCATAAGCAAGTGTGTTGGAAGGGGATGTCTTAATGTGCAGTACCTCATGCTGCCATTTGTGTGGAAACCAGTGACTAAATTCAGTATTTGCAAGAAGACTCAGCACTCTTATTTTTGTTTGAATATTTTGGAAATGGGAGATAATAGATAGATGCTCTTACACGCATGAAAGAATTTTTCAATTTAATGAAGAAATATACTAGCAACAATGCAAGAACTCTCTTCCAGCATAGTAGACATAAGTTAGGGTTTATTTGGCCATGTATAACTTTCATTACTACTGTAAAGAACGTGGGTTTTTTAGTGTACTGCAATACAAAATGTAAAATTGGGCCTCTCATGGCACATGTGAGGCACATGTGATGAGAGTTTGAAATTCAAGTCTTCAGCAAAGCTCTTTTTATTGCTCCCCTTGAAATGAGCTTTTCTTTTCCCATTTTTAATTCTGCTAATGGACCTTAAGCAAACAAACGTGGACACTGAAGTAGTTGGCTGTACAGAGCTGGGATAGAAGCTGTTTGGAGAGGTGAAGGCTTTAGTTATATTAAAAATACCTGCTCAGGTCTTCAGGGAGTTACTGATTTTGGAGGACTAGTTTCTGTTTGCAAATGTCCACAGGAAAAAAGCATGATGTTGTCATGAATTTGCTGTTCCTCATAAAAGCAGGAGTGCAGGTATGGTTCTTATTTGTATTTTATGTTGGGACACAGTAGATAAGGGACATGATTAACATTTTATGAGTGACTCTTTGGAGCAGGCATAAAATTTTAATATATTTTTCAGCTGTTGGGCTCTAGTAACCTTCTCTTTAGATGTAATTTGCTTGGGGTGGGAGCGTGCAAGGAAAGGGATCCATTTCAGTTGACTTTCTCTAACAATGGGACTGATGGATGCCATTAAAATGTGAAGAATTGTAAATACTCTGGCCTGTACATAAAGAATTAATACATGAAGGCTTCTGGTAGAAAGGCCAGTGTCAGTGCTTGATTTCTGGAGTGATGTACGCAAGAATACCATGCACAGTAAAAATTCATGAGCAGTTTGTAAGAGTTATTGAAAGTCCTAAAAAAACCCACCCCAAACCAACAAAAACAAACATCATCTTAGCAATTGCATTTGCATTAAATGAAACAGGAAAGAAAAGGCAGTACGTGCATAAAAGCGCTAGAGGGAGCCAGGAGGAAGAAGAGGGGAAAACCATTGAAGACTTTTGCACTTTTAGGAATAGCTTATATAAAGTATCCATTTAAATCCTTCTGCTTACTTTAGCTAAAATCCAGCTTCAGGCCGGCCACTGCATCTTGCTGCTCTCTGTTCTCCCACACTTCACTGGAGAAATTTCAATTTTCTAGTCCTGAGCTTTGCTGCTTTCTAAATGGCCATAAGGAAAACCACCTGCCCCTCCATAGACTGTACCCATTTTTTTTGGCCTTATTTTCTATTTGAATGAGCAGCCAAATGTTAATTTGCCTTTCAGTGCTGGTGGCTGTTTTGGGGGTACTGATATACAGGCTTGGTTCTCAGCTTGCCTCCCTCCGAGATTATATGGGGTAGAATGAGAGAAAGTGGGAGTGTCAGTGTATGTCTGTGTTGGGGATCTATTAGATGAAGAGGAATTTATTTGTATTATTTTGGAGTTGCCACACTGCTCTTGCAGAGATCTGAGGAAAAGGAGTATCTGTGACTTGTAGAATAACACAGAAACACAAAGTTACTGTAAAGTCTCTCATCTTACGAGGTTTTAGAAGTGTTGTTGGGCAGACTTTTTATATTGCTTTGTCATAAAGCTAAATGCCTCGAGTTAAAGTGTAACAGCTTTACAACGTAGATTATATAAGTTATTTGGTTTTAGTTCCTCTCCACCCCAATAAACTGCCAAAATGTTGATATCTTGGTATGTGTAAGACTAGGACGAAATACTGTGGGGGATGCTCTCTAGTTTTCAGGTTTTGGAGGATGGGGGAATCTTTTTAGTATTCTAAAGGTTCTCCTCTTGATATTCAGCATTACACAACTAAACCTGTTGCTGTGGAGAACTGAATTTTGATGGCCTGGGGCCTTGGCATTGAGCAATTTGGGGGGAAGGAGGGATGTTGTGTTATTATTATTAGAGGCTGCTTAGGGCTTTGGAATGCTGGAAGTAATCTCGGAGGAGGTAGACTGGAAGCGGATGAATAGATAAGCAGAATTAATACATATACATTGCATGTTTATCATCTGCTGCTGTAATTTATTGCTGCCACACTCATTGCTGACGTTCCCTAATTTCTCTTTTCCACTTTAGAAAATAAATGGAAAGGGCAGGAATAATGGACCAGGGTTTTCTTCTTTTAGTATTTATTAGATGGAATGATTTTAAGTTATGAAAGCAAGGACAAACATTTCTCAAATGTACTCTAACCGTTCCTTAGCCTGAGGACTCTGTTCACTTTAAAGGAAACAAATAAAATGAAATTTAAATATGTGGAAGCTGGAGTCCTTTAGCAATGCACAGAGGGTGGTTTTTTCAGTGTACTTTGAGACTACAAAGATTTGGTTTCTATTTATGATTACATCATTCTAGATTTGAGATGGCTACAAATTAAGAATGGAAGAAAAAATATTTTTGGAAATATTTAATAACTTCTCAGCAACAAAAAGCCCCCAACAAACAGATAAGGGCACCAAGTAATTATAGCTTAATTCCTGTTGAATGGTTCATGGCCTTTTCCTGTCATCTGGGAATTAACTCCACTTAAGATGAAACAGAGTGTTGGAATAGCAGAGAATCTTTTTTTCCCCCCCTGCCCCTTTAGTTACCCTGCTTTGCACTGTTTCTTCTGCTGCAATGCAGGGATGGAGGCAGGTGGATTTCTTGCTCTCCTGGTGTACAGAGGGCTCCTATGAAAGCCCTAAATTATTTCCTCAGGTAGAAGATGGGCAGAGTTGAACCATAATTGAGTGCATATTCAATTTATTCCTCAGAATCAGGAAAATAGGCACATTTAGTCTGAAACAGAGGATAGTAGTTTTGTAGATAAATTTCTTATGCTTCCAAAGGGCCAGAATACTCAAAATGGTCCATGAATAAATACTTCACGGAACTCAGTAATACACAGATTATCCCGGGGAGGGAGGCCTTAATGTGCAACTGAAACAACTTTTTGTGATATTTCCATCTTTTTTTGGAATTATTCAGCTGCAGGGTAGCACCCACCAAAGTGGGCAACAAAAGGGTGTCTTTTTGCCTGTTGAAGTGGTGGTGGATTCACAGTGGAAAAGATATAATTTCCCACTGGAGGGTTAGAGGGAAAACAGGTAATCCCTTAAAAACACGCAATGGAAGTACTGGTGTACTTAGATTGTTGTGTAACTGTAGGAAAAGCTGGTACCTTCAGTAGTAGCCCAAGGACAGCGTGTTTATCGTTTGACTTTCACTGTGATGTTTGCACAAGGGCTGTGGTATCCAATAAAAAAAGAAGGGCCAACCCCAGAGTGGAGGTAAGGTACCACAAGGCACGACATGCCTTCTCTCTCCCCACCCAGTTGGGGCAGAGCAGGGCACCCACAAAAGGATGCCCAGCACCAGTTTTTCTCCCCAAGTCCTTCATGTCATGAAATGTCCGTGTGTGCAGGTTGTTCACATGCCCACTAAGCTGCATGGAGAAAAATGCTGCTTAAAAGGGCAGCTTATCCTTTTCTGAGCTTGGCATTCACAGCATCCTTCACTGAGCTCTCTCTGGAGGTGGTCTGGTCGGGGTGGCTAACTTGAAGCCTTTAATTCAGTGCTGGTAGAATGTTTCACCAGGGGTTTAGAGCAAAAATTGCCACTTCATATCACTTGTTGCAGTGCTTTTGGGTGCCCTAATTAATGCCTGTTCCCAGAGCTGCTCTGGGCAGTCTGAAAACACGGGGCTTCAGTATCGTCATGGTCTCTTAGGTGAAGTATAAGCACAAATGGTGACGTGCTTTACAGGTAAGTTGAGATCACAGATCTACAGATCTGAGGTTGGCTTGGCATCTCCTGTGCAAATGCAGGAGCAAGTGCAGGGTGGTTAAGGCAGCAGGGATGGCTTCTGCCCCTCTGAGCCTGGGAGGGACAGCAAGTTGCTCTAAAAGTGAGGATTTGGGATGCTCCTGTTTGCTTCAGTTAGGAGCTGGGATTGCAAGCAAAGGATGATAGCCCTTTGAAAGGTGTCTGTTTCATGTGTATTCCTCAGAAATGAGGTTTCTCATGCTTTTTTTGTTGCCTTTAATGTAGGCTGTGAATAGTTACTGCAGGTGAGCCCTAAATCAAGATCTGATGCAACTGCAGTGCTGGTGTGCAGCAGGGGCTGAGATCAGCTCCCCAGGCAAATGTAGCATACAGAACTATTTTTAATAATGTAGGACTTTGGCTAGGATTTGCCTGGAGGAAGAAGGGATGGGAGGTGAAATCTCTCCCTTGAGCTGGTGAGCTCGGCAAAAGTACATGCTGGGCTCTCATCCCTGCTGGGACTTGGCCAAGATTCAGATGAGGATAGGATTTAAATCCCACCTTGCAGTGCCCATGGTGCCTGGTAAAGCATCCTCATTTCACTGCTCTCAAGGCCTGTTAGACAGCTGGGAGCAGGGGAAAAGCACACATTTCCTTTGGGAATGTGTGGCGCTTGCTGAGCAATAGTTGCCAAGAGAGAAAAGTGAAGCATTAAAAATTCCTTTAATTGCATTTTGCTCTGTGCTTGACAATAGCTAGTAATACTTGTTTCAGAATGCTTTAATACATGATTTATTTTTTTCTTCATCACATTAGCCTTTGGAAAAAATCCTTTGGGCTAATGTTTTTCTTCAGCAGGATTTAAATTTTGCTTATAGTACACGGCAGGATGGGGTTTTTTTATTCCCTCAAGTATTACTGTGGAAAAGTATTTGGATCTTTGTGTTATAGTCAGGCAGGAAGCAATTTAACTTCGGCTTCTCTGGACAGGACTCTGCTGAAAGATGTAGTGCGTGAGCATGTTGATTTTATTGTTATCTTGTAACAACAACCCAATGTTGGACTCCCTTATTTGCATTCCTAGCAGGACGGCAAGGTGAATAATTTAATTCCAGCAGGCTCCGCCACGTGATGGTGCGAGGACCCGTCAGCGATGCCACCCCTGCACCGACAAACTTTGGGGAATGGAAACTTACAGAAGTGATGCGAAATCGTCGCATGTCCTCCCTTAACCCTGGAGAAATCTCTCGGCGGAGTGATCACTTCATCCTTTTCTTTTCCACGCGTTCCTCTGACGTGGAGTTTGGGGGGTGTGTGTGAGCCTGCGAGCAAGACGAGCGAGGGAGTGGGAAGCGGGGAGGGCAGTGGGGGAAAAACGCACACCCAGCCACAGAGCTCGTCGGAGCAGGAACAGCGAGGAGCCGGAGCGAGGCCGGGAGTCCAGCCGCAGGCAGCGAGGAGTGGAAATTTACAGCTGCTTGTGAGCGCCCGTGCATGTCCAAGTGATCCTTTCTGCTCACGCTTTTCCAGAGGCTGACGGTCGCTCTGCAAAAGAAGAGCGGGAGGCCGAGTCGTGGGATCCCTGGTCTCTGCCACGTGTGGATAATCGGCGGGGGGGAATAAAGCGGAATTAAATGGGAGATCACTGAAGGCGGCTGCTGGCGGCGTGGGCTGCGGGGAGGCGGCAGAGCTGTCTTCAGCACCTGGCCATGGGGCTGCGCAGGGCTGCCTAGGAGCCCCCACCTTTCCACTCACAGTAAGTGTCAGCCGAGGTGATGTCCTTCGAGTGACGGAAACTTAAGTGATTTAATGAAACTTTTTTCTTTTTTTCTTTTTTTTCTTTTTTTTTTTTTCT
>VXAY01005156.1:258628-324092 GCA_013399855.1 Oxyruncus cristatus
ACTTTTTTTTTTTTTTTTTTTTTTTTTTTTTTTTTTTTTTTTTTCCCCCCCCTCCAGTCAGCACCAGCCTGTTCGTAATAAACTCCTTGCCTGCTTGTTCTCGGTAGTTACGCTGGTAGCTTTTTATAGCTTTGTAAACTGTGTTGCCAGGAGTGGCTCTTTAATGCAGGCAACCCTAAACAATACTCCTCCTGTTACATAAGGCGCTGGCTCTGCGACCAAGCACTCCGTGTCCATGGAATATCTCTGGAAATGGCTTTATTTACAGTGTGGTTTCCAAAAATAAAATATCTGCAATATATCATTTTTCTTGCTCCTGTCCGCTGACTGCCCGCAGCTGCGGACTGGCTCTTGAGATGCGGAGGAATGGGAGCGTGGCCACTTGCATAAGGCGGGGAACAGAGGTGGAGGGAAGATGAGCGGGCATGTGAACTGCCAGGAGAAACGGCATATGTAAATTAACCATCTCGGTATTTATAGCCGATACGTCTTGTCGACCTGAAATGCTAATGCTGTGCAATGGGTGATTCATGAAGTCTTTATCAGGCAGAACTTTAATTTGAGCTTAAGGGAAGTTGTTTGGGGTTTTTTGTGGTGTGGGTTTTTTTTTTTTTTTTTTTTCCAGAGCAAAGGCTCTTTTCTGGGCTAATATTAGTAGTAAAATGAAATTACTACTATAGAAAATTATTTTATTGTGTTTTGAAGCTGTTGAAAGTAATACAGCAGACTTGCTAGAAACATGGTTGAGTAAATACTGTGTAGAGAGGTAACTTTATTAATTTTGGGCAAAAAGCAAAAAGTAGTACTTGTGTTCCTCACTAATGAGTTTAGAGGAAGTCTTATTCCCTCTTGGCTGCTGCCTGCGTTATTTAAATTATGTTACCAGTTTCCATTATTTCTGCTGTTATTATTATTCCTACTAGAAATGGATATTTAACTTGGTTTCCCTTTTACTTAAGTAAATTAAAAGCTGTTAAGGGCTCTTCTGTTAGAATTGTGTGTACTTCAGAGGCATTAGCTAAAAGACCTCCTTTTGCATTTTTGAGCTTATGGGAGTTTTGCTATGAATTACAGTTAGGCCTGGAATTGAATCCCTAATCTTTTAGGTTTGAAAGACCATTTGGTGGCAAAGGCAAAGTGGGATCCCAAAATATTCTTGACTCATCAATCCTGCAAATTTGGTGGCTGTAAAATCACTTGTTTCCTATCTTTCTAGTTTTATTGAACATAAAGCAATAACCTATTATTTCTTGCCAGTTCATTAGCATGAGTGGGAGAGCCTGTGTGTAATCCTGTGATACAGAGATAATTGATGCTGGTGTAAGTATGGTGCCACTGGTCGCCACTTCTGCATGAGTTTGGAAACTGAATGTTACCTGGCATTGCAGTGTGCCATTACTGTTTTGTAATTTTATTATAATAACAATAGATGTGGTGGCACAGGATTTCCAATAAAAAGACACTAAGTGGCAAAGTCAAACACCCAAAATGTTCCTAACTTCAATTCTGGTGTTTACCTGTGCCAGCGTAGTCTCTATAACCTACTCAGGGTAGATTTAGAGTAGATATTAAGAACAAATTTTTTACAATGAAGGTGGTGAGACACTGGCACAGGTTGCCCAGAGAAGTTGTGGACGCCCCATCCCTGGAAGTGTTTGAAGCTAGGCAACCCGCTCTGTTGGAAGGTGTCCTGGCCTATGGCAGAGAGGTTGGAACTAGATGATCTTTAAGGTCCCTTCTAACCCCCAAACCATTCTATGATTAGTCTTTTGTTTGTATTATCACATAATTTCTGATCATTGATGCCTCATTCTGGGTTTGGTTGGTGAACACCTGAGCTGTAGCCTCTGCTCCAGCAGCCCTGTTTCTGTACTCTCCTTCCATCCCCTTCTTCCCCTCTTGTGCTGGTACAGCTCTAGACTGTGGGCAGAACTGGACTAGAAACCTGTGTGACATGTTTTCCCCACCAAGCTATTTTTTGTTAACCTGGGTCACTTCCCTGACCCAGGTGTCACCATCATGGAACAAAGTATTTATCAAACTGTTGCCTTAGTGACCAGCTTGCTATTTGGTGTTTCGTTTTATCCCCTGTGTTTGCTGACAGACTACATAGGATTTTTGGGTTTTATTAAATAGGCATTCAAGCACTTAATTAAAAACAGAGTAAATAATTTCTTTGAGTGCTTCCATGGAGCTGCACCACAGCACTTGAGTGGAGCATCACCATGAGTGCCTTCAGTTTCATAACAGTATTAAACAACAATGTGATAATATTATTCTCATTCTGTAGAGGTGATCAGATTAAGGGCAGAGCTGCCTACTTCTTTTCTGTGTCTGATCTTCAGGATGCTTGCCATCTGCTAAAAAAGACATTTGTAGTGAAAAGTAGGCATTACTGCAATGTTTTGTGGGTTCAGGTGAAGTTGCAGCCAATATACAACAAGTATAGATATTGCAACAAGTTCCAGATAATGTGGCCTGTATCCAACAGCAAAGCTTATGATGAGTAAATTCTTGAGTTTTTGGAATAATTTTGTTGCTAAGCAGGGTTGGTGTTTGTTCACCCTAACCCTAAAACTGTCCTCTCTTCTGTTAATATTTTGTCTCATTTGTGATGTACCTCATTGAGGATTTGCAGGGAAGTTTCTTGTTGCATAGCCCTGATTCCTTCTGCATATCAAGTAAAACACGGATCATGTGAGGGGACTGCACTGGGGAGGATGAATTTAGCTTCTCCAACTGATCATCACGCGTGGGGGCTTCCATCCCCTGGTTTGAGTACATTGCTTTGTAAGTGCAACAACTTTCCCAAATATGGCATGAGGGATAAATGAGGAGGGATTGAAGTGCCTCTTTCATGATGTAGAAACTGAATTAGCCAAAATGATAAAGAAAGAATACTAACTCAGGCCCCAAATTTGTGGGTCTTAGGCATACTGCAGTGAATGAAAAATGAAGGTCTTTTCTACCATTCAAGAACCTCTCACACGGTATGAGTTATTCAAATGTTTTGGTTCTGCTCAGTAAGTTGATGAAGGTTAGGAGCTAAGACAAGACGAATGTCTGATACTTGACAGGAAGGAAATCTTTTAGCTCGTTTATTTTTGAAAACCAAATTGCTTGTCCGGAGGAGTGTCTGCAAAGAGTGCATGGATGGGCTCACGTGCTCTCTGCCATTCTTTCCTTTGTGGGCAGGAAGAAGCATTTGTTACAGAGCTGCTTTACAGAGTCACTTCGTAGTGGGATGTGCTGCTTAGTAGAGTGGTGTTGCTGCGTGTGTTTTTCCTTCATCGTGCTTACAGGTTGAACTGCACTATAATCTTTTGAGGAAGTATATGATTAAAAGCAAAGAAACTGGGGAGAGTGCCTATAAGCAGAATTAGATCTCTTGCTGTACTTTATAGCTATATTAAATTTACTTTTTTTAGTACTTTCTCTTTATGAGCAGATAAGCTGGCAAAAGAGATATTTTGAGGACTGATAAAGCGTAGGCTTTGTTGTCAAATGATCTAGGTTGCATTCCTGACACAGCCACTGATTTTTTTTTTTTTTAATGTGGCCTTGAGTAAATTTTCTAATCTTTTTGTGCTTCAGCTTCTCCCTTTGCAGAGGGGGCAGAGTAAAAGGAGGGATATAAGTTTTGTGAGATCTTGGTTAAATATTTGTAGAGTTGGAGGCCTCTGAGGGAAGGCATGCCCTGAGTATGAAGGCATGTTATTTTACCTTTGACAGGCTACCAAATACCCTAAAAGTCATGTCTGGTAAAGCACATCCATCTCTGGGTTCAATTTGCTGTTTTAGTCTGTGTAATTTTTTTTCCCCCCTTTTTTTCTGACTCAAACAGAAATAGCCAGACATTTAGAAAGTGGTGCTTTAATATTTCCTTTTAGTGCTTCTCAACTTACCTAAAATAAAATCAGTGCCATTTTTTTTTTTTTCTCCTGAACAAACACGGAATGACATTCCCTTGAAGTATTTTTGTTAAAATAGAGTTCCTGAAATGTGCTGGACACTCCAACTCTGGTGGCTGAAATGTCATGTTCATGCTCATGGCAACAGCAGGCTTTGGAAACCACCGTTCCTCCTGCAGTGCTGCTGGGACATTTTCCTCATGACTGGGAGAGACAACCTCTGAAGCCAGGAGAGTCGGTCCAGTGAGATGCAGCTGTTTCTTTGGTCTGTTAGGCTCCTCACAAGAACACCAGTGAAATAACATCATCAGAACTAAATGTTTCAGAAGTTGGCCGGTCCCCCATTATGAATTCGGGACTGTCCACAATCCATTTCTGATGTTATAAAAACATATATTGGATAACCATTGGATGGAAAAAGTTTTTCTAGAAAGCAGGAAAAGAAAGGGGCTCATTCAGCCCTGTCCGTTGCTGCCAGAAAGCAGTGTCAAAAATCCGTGAACAGATGCTCTGTAATGTGCCTGGTAGAGTAGGTTCAAAACCTCGAAGCTCCAATGGGTGGAAACCTTTACATTTTCAGCTGAAGTTTATTCATCAGCAGTTTATAGCTATTTGCTTCTGCATAAATAAAGTGTTATTGTTATTTGAGCTAAAATAACTTCTTCGGCCTCCCTGTATTTTATTCTAAGCTTACCAAGGGGAGCACTTTTAGCCTCCTAGACAAGCTGGTCTTCCTGTTTTTCTGGTCAGCCTAGGGTCCTTCTCTCCACCCACTCTAATCTCTGTTGATTTTACTTGACTGCAGGTGTTCAGGATTGTGTACAATGTTCTGTACAAAGTTCTTTCGAGACTGTACAGAGACATAAATACCTTTGTATTTCTGCTGACAATTACTTCCTTAATTCATCACAGATTTGCATCTGTTTTTCTCCCATCTGCAAAATACGTATGTTTGCATATGTCACCAACTGCCTGTTTTTGTCATTTCTCACGGTAAGTCCTCACCTTGAAGCAGATAATCATAGAATGGTTTTGTTTAGAAGGGACCTTTGAAGGTCATCTAGTCCAATTCCCCCTGCCGTGGGCGAGGATGTCTTCAACTAGATCAGGTTGCTCAGAGCCCCGTCCAATCTCATCTTGAATGTTTCCATGTATCTGGACCATCTACAAATTCATTTTCTTCTACCATTTAGCATTATCTGATACTTTCTACTCCTAACTTTTATCCCATTATGATTATCTTGGTTCTTCACACAATCCAGTTTCTAATGATATTCCAATCCTCTTATGCATTGATAACATCTTTGTTTTGAATCTCCACAATTTTTGTGTAGGTTCTTAATTCTTATGCCTATCTAAATACAATCCTGTCCCCAAATTGCTGTTACCTTCACAGTCAGATGACATGATAGTTTTGTTTCAAGTAGTTTATTTTGTACTAAGTTCAAATTAGTGTATTTCCATGTTGGATACATGGATTCTACTGCGTCTTCTCTGATTAAAAATATATTCGTAAGGAACTGTAGTATGGGCTACCTTTACTAAACCTGTATTACATTCTTTTCACTTGTCATTCATCTCTAATTTTCAGGTATTTTTAGAGTGGTTTCTTGAGAAGATGAAGCTTACGTGGCAACACTGTCTGTCTCTCATCCTAACTCTCTTCCCATGGTAACTTTTGAACTTACTGTCAAATTTCAGGCAACCTTGACAGACGGCTAGATGCCTGGCAAATACCAAGTTCGAAAAAAATGGACTGAAAATAAGTGATGAAAAGAACAGGGCCCTTAAACCAAATTAGTGCCTCTACTGAAGAGAAGACTTTCCAAGTAAAAGCTTAGAGAGCAGAGAGCTGATACAAGGAGGAGGACAGGACAGAAATGCCCAGTTGTGTTAAGAGCTTTAGCAAGAGCTCGTGCTTTCAATCCAGTCATGAGGAGCAAATCTGGAGGAGAGGAGTCCTTGTTTTCCCACATGCCTTGTGGAATAGCCAGCCATAAGACTAAGGAGTACAACTCCCAAATCTCATCGAAGTGACTTTACCCCCACTTGCTTCCACTTGTAATTGTGATTAGCACATGTCCCCATAGAAGATTCCTACATGGAGAATCAAGGGACCATAACCTGCAGCTGCCAGTATGTATTTTCTGAAGTGATTTATCATCTGTTGCCAGGTGATGATGAGTTAAGAACTGTAATGTGAGAATCTGTGATTAGGATAATGGTAGGGTATGAAGTGAAGAGAAACATATTTTATCACTGGGCAGTGCTGTGGTCACTTGGTTGCAAGACTGGAACTATACAGTTGAAAAGTGCTAGCCTTTGTTCCCAACTAATGTTGTAGATTTACAGAGAAATTAATGATTATTTTAAATACAGACACCCTGCTCTAGACAGTTATGTAAGTTACTTTTTGGGATGAAAATATGTTTATAGTCATGATTTCAGTTAGAAATGTGAACTTCCATTTTTTAAAAATCTCAGAACCTCTAGCTCAGGAGTACTTCAATTTAAAAATCAAATTATCTCCCCCTTTGCTTTTCTTTGTGTGGAGTCTTCTGAAAGGGAAAGATGAAGGGAAGACTTCAGCATTCTGGTTATACCTACCCCAATCTGGATGAAAATACTTCTTTTCTAAAGTGCATCTCTCTTGCTTTCAACTCTCTCTCTCTTGCATCATCACATCCACATCCTGTGTCTTCAGGGATAATAAAAACAAGGAGAATTAGGTCCTTCTCAAAGTGTGTTGTGAATTATTAATCTTCTGTTTGCAGTGCATGTGAGATTACCGAGTGCTTGAGGCTTGCTAGCAGCATTTAAACAACTTTATTGTATAATATTGGCATCCCAATCTTTTCCAGTGCTTGTGTGCAGCTGAATATGCCCAAAAGAGTGAGTGAGTTGTTAGTGTGCCCGGTCTTTAATCTTGCACTTTGTCAGGTTGAGGAGTGACTTTGCTCTGTTGCAAGTTGGCTGGTGGTGCCAAAGCTTGCAGTTGTGAGCTGCATGGGAGCAGGGCTCTGCAGCTGAGGGCTCAACAGCTGAGAGTGAACATTATGTAGCCAAAACTGCAAAAATAAAAATGAGTTTGAACAGGACTGTGAGGAGCTTGAAAATGGAAAGCTGAAAATGGTGAGGTTTCAGACACTGGATGTGAAAATATCCCTGTAGAACTGACCTAGCAACAAATGAGAAGCTATGTACAAATTTACCTGCTGTGGACACTATAAAAGAAATTTTGGGTTAAATAGGACACTTAAAAATATTTCCTCTGTGTCATAGAAACTCTAAAGATAATCTGCAATAATGTTTTGAAATGTTTCAGTAAAATGTTAAGACAGAATCTGTATAGATTTGGTTTTTTAAAGTCAGAATTTTTGTACTTTGCTGTTTTATATGATCGCTATTTATAGTTGCAATAGAATGTATGTCTAATCTGGGTATTAATTCCATAGGGTATTTGGGGATTAGTAACACATGGATGTATGGCACAAATGGCATCATATTTCCTGATGGACTCTGTAGCTTGTCAGTAATAACAACAAAGCGTGAGAGGAGTGGGTTCTTTGGGACCACTGGGTTTTCTTCTTTATGCTGTGTGTAGTGTGCTTATTTAATTCTCTCCTTTGAAACCTCTTGTATAAAGCTTTTTTTAATTGTAAAAGCTGAAGAATAATGAGATTGAAGTGATTTGTGTGTATATTTATGTTTTCACAATTAATTTTGCAAATGTGTGTGTGCAGGGATTGTTTTATTGTGGAAAGAGACGAAAGTTTGAGATTATTTTTGCTGGGTGTTTTTTTTTTTTAACCTCTTTTTCATTGTTGTATGAACTGGAATGCAGTCCAGAATGGTGCTCTCCCTGGAAAGTGGTACGGCTTTAACCAGAGCATATTCCCATCTGTAGTCAGTCAGTCATGGACTTTGGCAGATCTTTGTATTAGAACCTCAGCAAAACCCATAAGAATACACAACTTAATGCTTTGTAAGATGAGAAACTAATCTAGTTGGTTTCTTTCATATATAAATACAGTGATGTGGTATTTGTCTTTCTAGCCATACAGAGAAAGAATGTTTTAAATTAAACAAACAATCCGTTTTCATTAAAATGCTCGGTCTTGCATTTAAATGTCATGAAAACATTTGTGTTCGTATTTGGACCTGATTGTCTCTTCCTTATTTAATTCAGCCAATGTTTCACACAAGTGAGATCTGACCCACAGATTCTTGAAGTCTGTCAGACTTAGGAGATAGCTTAATTTGCTTCCTCCCAAGAATCTTTGGGCTGAAAAAGAAAAGCAGCTGAAGAAGAAGGGATGGCAGAGAATCTGGGACCTTAACTTGCAGTGGTCTAAACAAAGGATGCTTTTGGTGTGCTGGCATTTACAGTTATTTATCTACATCATGATGGAGCCAGTGTAGTCTGAAAGAAACCCTTATGAGAATTCTAATGAAGCCTGCCAGATACACAGTGTCCAAAATATGTTGGATGTAGACATAGACTAGCTGGAGTGCTGACCTGTACATCAGGTCTTCAGGAATCATCCAGCTCCTGTGCAGGTGCTGAGTAGTTGCTTTCCACGTGCTGATGGTGGCTTGAGAATCCTGGATGAACTTGCAATAACTGTAAGTGAGAACTTCTACTGCTCCACTGAGCAGCTGAAACAAAATGTAGTGCCTGAGACATAATTTTCTTGTTCATAATGCTTTTGTGTGTTTTTATTGCATTTTTTTATAAACCTTGAAACCTGTTTTTATTTCTTGTCCAATTTAAGGCAGTCCTCTTCTATCCTGAAGGAAGAAATCCAGGTGAAGGAAGACCATGCCTTTGTTTAGTAAATCGCACAAAAATCCCGCCGAGATTGTGAAAGTTCTGAAAGAAAACATGGCCATATTGGAAAAACAAGAAAAAAGGACAGACAAGGTATGAGATAATGTTGTAGAAGACCAGTAAGGTTTTTATGCTGGGAAAACAGTAGAATAAAGGGAACAAAATTGCATTTGCTCACTGTCCTGATTCTGCAGGTGCTTGCCTGTGTAAGTATCTGGGTGTTGTAATGGTTCTGCTGAAATCAGGGGTCTTTTGTGTAAGTGAAATACAACAGATCTGGGGGCCAAACCGAAAATGCCGAGATCCAGGAACCTCAGCCAAAATGAAGGGTGATGTCCCACTACTTCAAACAGTAATCCATCTAACAAAACAGCTTGGAAGGCTATTTGAAAACTATTATGCTATTAATTGTTTTAGCAGGATAACAAATGAGACTGTCAATTAATGTGTAGGTAGCCACAGAGAAAAACTTACTTCTGATGAACATTGTCCACATAAAACAGCAAACCTGTATGTATCCAGATGTATATGGAAGAGATTTCACTGTGTTGATCCTTTACAATGTTCTGTGTGGTTGTGCTTCCTAAATGAGCTGTGCTACTCATATTCTAATTATAATGCTGAGCTTTTGCTAATATTACTGCTCTCTTCTAATTCTGTGACACAGACCCGAATTACTTTGGCCACTTTTCCAGTGACCGTCTGAGAAGATGCTCCCCAACATAAAATTCCTAATTGGGAGCATTTTTTTGCTTGCATAAAATCAAATAATTTTGTTTTCTTTTTTGCATTCGAGGCTCTGGCCCTCTATACTATCGCTGTAGTAGAAGTGTATGATTTTAATTAACAACAAACTAATTTTAGGTTAAAACTGAATGTCAGTGGAAACAGAAATAGCTGATAAGTGATCTTAATAGAGTTTTCATGGAGCTGATATTTGCATGTGTGTATGTTGTGCTTCCCCCAGTTGTGCAGGAGCCTGAATTAAAACAACCCTAACCCAAAAGGTAGGCATGGAACCCTTTGCGCCCTTAGTGAAATCCTCTTGAAACTTTTTGGTTCAAAGGAAGTAGCTCAGAGTGTGTTAATTATGTAAGATTGGTCACACGGCTTTCTGGGAGGCCTCTGGTATTTGATGTCTCATGCTGAAATACCTTCGGTTAACTGCAAAGCACTGAGAGAATTTGACTCAACTAAAACATAAAATAAGTAACTAAATAAACCAACAGAATCTGTTCTCCCCTGCCGAATTCATCTTTTGGAGCCTGATTAAAGAAGACATTCAAAGCAGAAGCTCTAGACTCGGATTTCTTTTCAATTTGCCTTGTAGCATGACTCCTCTGGGTTGTGGTTTTGAGAATTTTTGGCTTTGAGCTGGTTTGTTTATTTGGGTGTCAGTGACAAAGGAGAAGAAATTCAGACTTCTTAGAAAATTGAGAACTTGATGTAAATTTTTCATAAAAGTCAGAACAGCTGGTGTGTGTTTTCCGCACAGAACAAAAGATACGGGAGTGTTTCCTTGGCGTATTAGAATGGAAACAGCTCGTGAACTTAATGATGCTGATTTTACAGGAGGAGGTTGGTTTTCAGTTATTTTTTATGTACTTCATTGCTATGGGGTAGAGGCTGTTCCTGGTATAAATGGGGGTGATCTGGGGAGAGGAGGGAGGGGGACAGGCAGTCCCTTCAGCAGCAAGGCAGAGGGTGAAGAAAGAAGCCCTTTTTTTGTGGGTATATGGTTTACGTGGCTTGTTGACTCAGGACTTTGTGCTGTGGTGTAGAGGAAACATGTAGGGCCTCCATCCTTTCAGAAGGAAAGATGTGAGACTCCTTTCATCTAGAGTGTTGCACTGAGCTGTTCTGAAATAAATACCTGTTAAAGAAAATAGCCGAATTTGTTCTCCTGAGTTTAGGAAAGTAAATCATAAAGAATATCTTTAGTACTGTGACAATGATAAACTTTAAAAAATGGCAGGAAAAACAATCCCCCCAATCACATCTGCTACTATCCATTTGGGTTTGTGGACTTAGTAATACCATTTTTAAGTGTTGTTTGAAATTTGAATTGGAGAAGAACAGACAATGGAGAGACTTTCAATGGCACACAGGTTCTCAAAAGTTAGTAATGCTAATGTTTTCATGAGTATGATCAGAGAAATTTAACTGAAAAGCAAAACAAAACAAAGCACAGTGTAATCTGTACTCTGTGCTCTTCAAAACCTGACAAGATTTCTAAATTTACCTCCAGTTTGATTTCCAAAGGGAGAAGAAACATGTCAAACTTTCATGAAAAGCTCCAGAGGTCTGGCTCCTTCAAGAGTCAGAGGGGCTGGATATCTCAGAGCTGGTTTTGGACCCGGTGGCCCTGTGAATACGGAAGTTTGGAAATTTTTTGGATTTCAATCCCTTGTCTGCCGTGAGAACTAGAGGGGTACTGTTGTGCCTCACCGCAAAACTAAGGTTCCCTGAACTTCCAGGGTATGACTCCAGAGAATCCCTGATTTTACGTGCAGAATAGTTTCAAACCAGGTCTTGCTTCAGATGCTTAAACAAGAAGATTTGTCCTGTGACAATTGAGTTGTTATTGTAGTACAGCCAATATGGTCTGTGGGTTGAGACAGCTAAAAGCTGCTAATAGAGCCGGAATTGGCAGGGAAGTGTGGCAAAGCTTGAATTAACTGCAGGGGTAGCAGAGAACCTCCTCATTTCCTTTCCCAGTTGAGAAGTCATAAGTATGAGGTGAAGGTGCCCTGGGCAGCTGGGGGTACACGAGGTCAGACAGGGAGAAGCTTGATGCTTCTAATACAACTTTGTGAAACTGTCAGCAGGAACCATCTGTATCTTGGAGGGGATGTTTTTAAATAATGCAGAAATGGTCATTCCTACAAAGCCATGCAGGACGCAGGTAGAGGGAACTTTACAGCAGAGCAGTTAAGACTTCAGGGTAGTGGGGAGAGGGTGGAGGACAGAGCTTGACAGATAGGATGAAGATAAGACAGGATAGAGAAGCCACTTGTAAGTGTAAAGGAAATTGTACATCTTTTCTATGATGTTTCCATGTACATGCATAATGTACAGAAGTTTTTACTCTTTCTTCATGATGCTTTTTGTTAGTCATAGAGTAGTACCCATTCAGGCTTTAAGTACTGTTGACTGCCCTAGCATCTGTCTTCTTAGATAAGGATTGAATTTGACCCAGTTTCTCCATGTGTCTTATTTTTTTAAAACTATTAATGTGTGTAATGCTGCCATAATGCTTTTTAATGCATTTTAAACACTCTCCACTGAAAAATAGGCAAAGTTTGAATGTGCGATTCTTACTTTTATGTGTGGGTTTCTTTGTTTACCTGTATGGATGTATGTGTGCTTAAATTTTGCCATTTTCTCTGCTACATTCTGATGGTTGATAGACCACAGGTTGAGAAGTGCCAGCACACGTGGCTTCTTTTTCTCTGAGGTGCTCTTTCTAATATCTTGCTTTTATGATTTTTTAAAAATAGCATCTATTTTAAAGGCATTGTAGCACTGACAAATCTAATGTAACAATTGGGAGATTAAGTAGGGTAAGACAGAGCTGAAAAAGTGGACTAAAGCCTTCTTTATCAACCATCCTCTTCTCTACCAACATCTGAAATAAAATAAGGTGTTCTTGGAGCATATGTGATTGCTGACATCCTGTTCAGGCTTTGATGTGGTGAAGAAGAATTAATTAAGTTTTATTACGGAATTCTATAAATGTCATTAAAAAATTTAATCTCAGTCATGTAGGACCAAAGTGTTCTTGAATTTTATGAAAAATGCCCATTCTGGAATTAGCTAGAAAAGCAGGGAAATATTTAAATACCTAGGAAAGGAAGCCTTCAACACTTAGACTCTCCTTCTTTCGGGCACAAATCCTGTAGCATTTGGAGGATGCGTGTAAATAGGGATGAGGAGAGGAGAAACCCTGATACCAAGTGGTCGGATCTGTTGAACCTGAGGAAGAAGGGACAGCTTGTGACATGCTGGTCACACTGCTTCATTTATTACTGATATGTTGCCATGTCTTCTGTTGATGGGTGCTGTAAAAGATCATTAATAAAAAGGATGCCTGACGCACCTCACAAGAAGAGGGGTGTGACATCCTGACGTCTCGAAGTCTTGTGTTCAGCTGCTGAGCCCGGTCGGCCCAAAGCAGTGCAGGTGGCATCCAGTATGTCAGTGAAGGACGTTCTTGAACACATCACCTTCTTGCTGCTAACCACACACCTTCGGGTGCGGCAGCCTGACTCAGTGCCATCTGCGGTGCCTACAGGTTCGGTAACATTTTCTGAACTTGCCCTGCAGCAAAAGCCTTTCAAGTGTCACAGGCTTTTAATTTAGTGCAGCAAACGGATCTGAGGTTGGTTGAAACTTGGTCTAATCTTTGCAGGTAGTCTAGATGGGCCAGAAGATTTGCAGTTTCTGGTGTAGCTGATCCAAGAATAAGGGTATAATGTGGAAAATAAACCCAAATGCATTACAGCAAGTTCAGGGCGCTGGGCTGAGGGTTTTCCTGGCAGGCAGAACTGCAGGCTGCAGCACCTTTATCAGTGTTCAGAAACACAGTGAAGCTGGATGTACAATAACCTGCAGTGTCTAGCTTCTGCCCCTTTCACTTAAATGTATCTAACAAGACTGCTCGTTCAGGTAGGTCACTGTAATCTGTCCTCTGCTTCATTTCCGCATGCTGTAACAAATTTGGTACTGTTCAGAAGGGTCAGGAGAGCAGCATTTTATTAAGGCTACAGTTAAAAGACTTCAAGATTTCTGGAACAAATATTCCTATCAATAAATCCTGCTTTTTTACATAGCAACAATGAAGCCATTACAGGCTCTTGTTCACCCCGCTCGCTGCTGCGTTGATAGAGCGTGTGGGGACCGGTGCGTGAGGCGAGGTGCATGTGGAGGACATGATGTGCATTTGCATGGAAGAACAGTTGCGTGACTGCTGTGAACGTGAATACCCGTGGATGCAATTCTTCAGCTGCCAAAGTCAGTTGCAGAATTGCCTTCAACTTCATTGCTGCAGACTGAAATCGAGGGAATGAGATAAGAAGGGCTTGGCACCCCTTCCTCCAAGCTCTGTTGTCCTGGGGTTTTGTGGAGTGTTTCATGTTTCAGCTTCCCTGTTCTGCTAAGGCCTGTTATTGCTCTAGAGATGGGAGAAACTACAGATACCATCAGGTGCTGGTGCCAAGAGTTTAAACCTGTCTCTTCTTGTTGGTTTTTATTTTTTTAAGGGCCTTACAACCTTTAGTTCTGTCTTAAGTGCAGGATTAACAGTGGGAAAGGAATTTATGTCCAGGTGGGGCAAACCTGTCTTCTCTGTTTAATCATACATCCTTTTAAAAGATATTTCCCTGTTGTGCCTGCTTGGCCAAATTGTCCTTGCCAGTTTCCTTGAATACTAGTCCATAACGTTTTACTAAATGGCAGACTTCAGGCCACCTGATCCCAAATGTCCACAATTTGTTCCTATCATCAGTTTAGCATGAAATTGTATCAAAAATAAGTCATCTGAGGTGATCCTGAAGTTACACAGGTGTTGGATTCAGATTCTGCTAATGGATTTTCTTGGGATTCCTTACAGACTGTAGAGAGAGAGAGAGCTGCACTGGCACTATTCTTTTAGGAGAAATATTGGTTTGAATCACATAGTGAGAGTAATTTTAAACCATTTAAAACCAAATCAAGGAGCTTTATGCTTTTGGTTGCAATATGTAGTGTGGAGTACTGGCAGATCACTGAATCACACATTGGAGTATTTAACATCACACTGGCGGGCATCTGTGTGTGTTACTGTCTGCTGCTGTGCAAGAGAGCAACAGTTTAGAGAGAGATTTTTGATCTGGAAATATGCTAGATATATAAATAGAAGCCACATGGCCCTATTTGTCATATTCTTATGAACAATTAAGATTTCTTCACCAGAATCCTGTATTTTTCTTATGTCTCTTTGTTATCTGAGTTTGTGAAGGTGGAAAAAGTTCATGCAATCTGTTTTTTATTCGCTGTTATTGTTCGAATAGCCAGAAATTCATGTTGCTGAAGTTGGGGACTCTTGGTAAAGTGTATCTGTGGTGTGCTATGTATGGGGGTTTTAAAAACTGTGTGAAGTTTTGATTTCTGAAGCAGATCTACTTTGTTTATTTTGCTATATCACAGAGGCAGTGTTGCAGCTAAAATAGCTTAGCTTTTCAGTATGGAAAGCCCTAACTCATGTAATTATGGAAATAAAAATTCAGCTTTTGCCATGAACAACAGTTAAGAAGGCTTTGTTTTAGCCTTCCATGCTGTTCTTTAAAATCTTGCTAGAAGATTTTGTAACAACAACAAAAAATATGTAAGTCTTGGAGGATTTCTTTTTAAACCCTTAACGGAAAAAAAACCCCAAGAAACTCCTTATTGAACTCTCTTGTGTAATTGTGGAATATAGAGGAAAGAAAATTAACTGTTAGGTAGCATTCCTTAATAATGCTGAATTACTGCCCTAAGAACACTGTCATTCAGTTCGGCCCTCCTGTAGAGAACAGTTCAAAAAACCAGATGAAACTCAGAAATTGTCTTCTAGACCTGGCCAAGCAAGTTAAACTGAATAACCCAATACTAAAACTGTGGGAAAGGAAGATCAACACTGGAGTATGGAAATATTTCAATACAGGCATAGTAGTGTTATCCATTCTGTAATAAAGACTGGACCTTTGCAATGAGATTGGCTGATCTTCACGTGTGGGATAGGCTGTGGAGAAGAGTGTCTTGAGGTCTTTCAGGGAAAGTTTTTTTCTTTTAAATTTCAGGGAATCATTTATCTGTAAGCTCCTTTCTTTGTGTTATGTTCCCGTTAAGTCAACAGCGACATGACTTCGATCTGTGAGGAAAATAAGCTGCGACAAGTATCTTCAACTTATAAAATTTCCAGCTTTTGTCATTGAATCTGCCAGTTGGTTTAGAAAGACACATAAATGCTGACAAAAAATCAACTTTATGAGCAGGGCAGGTCGAACATGTTCATAATTTGACTTAGAGAAGTTATGTAGGCTTATCAATGCTGTCAGTTTTCCAGTTCTAAGGCTATTGTGCATCCTCTAGCCCAGTAGGGTTAGCAGAGGATTGTTAGATTTCAACATTTTCAAAAAATGCTGTGTTTCAAAATGGACTCAAAACCCTCTTATGGGTTGCTGGTCACTATAAACTATACTCTGTGAATGCAAAGTTATTTCTCGTTGGAAATAACTTGTGAGTCCTGTGTTGGATCAAAATAGAGAAGAAATGACCATCATTGAAAAAACTGCCTTTGTTGCACAGATGGGTCTATGTTGTGCTCTCCTTCACTCCCCTTACACAGATATTGCAAATCAACCTTGTAACTCATTGGGCACTCACCCGTGCACCCACCTTGGATTTTAGTGTTCTGTGGTGGAGTTGGATCCTCCCAAGTCTGGACATTGTGAACTAAGATGCCTGTAGACTAGAAACCTGCAAGTTCTCTTGGAAGGTCAGGATCTTGACATCTTGTGCAGGGACAGCACTGATGTGTGTGCTGGGAATCAGCTTGCACTTCATCTTTGCTTTGTTGTCCCTACCAACAACTTTTGACTGACCAAAGTTCAGCGTATCCCACTTTTGACATTTGTATGTAATACAGATAAGCTGTTCTGTTTAGGATTGTGTGTTTAGTTTTCTCTTTTCCTCCTTTTCCCCCTCTGTTCACAACAGCTTTCGTAAATATAATGGCATAAATTCAGTCATGATGTAAAGGGCTCATCCCTAGAGGGTAAAAGGAAAATCTGCTGGAAATAAGATTGTGACTAATTTGCAAGGCTGAGGCAAATGGCTAAAAGTGCTTAGATATCTCATGAAACTGTTTCTTTTGCTCTGTAACTTCTGTTGAAGTGATGCTTGCAGCGCTTTGCTGTTGTTGCTCTTGCCACTTATGGAAAATAAAAAGTAATGTGGAAGTCATAATAGACTTTGGAGTTTCTAGCAAATACCTTTTTTTATTTTTTTGTCACTGAAATCCTGTTTGTGGCATTGTTGGGGGGAAGAGTATCTTGCTGAGAGTTTTTGTTGGTTTTTGCAATTTTTCCTGAAGAGGGTCAGGACTGGTTTGACTTCTTATGTAGATATGTTTCTGTCATTTCCATGTATTTGTGTGAATGTATTTGCTTTGTTGTTTGTTTTGGGCAGATCTTGGGTCTTTGGATCCTGGAATGTCTTTTTTTTTTTTTTTTAGCAAGTTTCCATGCCAGAAACAGTGCTTATGTACTTTAGGTATTATTCTAAAAATGCTTTAGATTTAGTGGAAATGTCAAAATGGAGGCTAGAAGTGACTTAAACCATAACCCTGAACACAGATTTCTAAATTTTCTCCAACTAGATTGTGAGGGATAGGCACTGAAGAGCACTCCTCAGATTTGACTAGGAATAGCTTTTGGTGGAAGGTTGAATGTCAAACCACACTGTCCGGAGGATAGGAAGGGGGAGGAAGTTAAACCCAGAATGTAAATTGCATGTAGAAAAGCTGAGAAGATGATCAGATGGGGTGGCAGATGATTAGAGAAGTACAGCTCTAGTGCCCAGTTCTGCCTGTCAACACCAGTGTTCTGTAGTTTCATTTTCTCGCACAGCGCTTTACTTTTTTGCCTCCTTTTTGAGAAAAAAACCTAAAGCTGAGCCTTGCAGTCATTTTTCTACATATCAGAAAGGACTACTTACACTTGAAAAGAAAATTTATAAATTTTTTTTTTAGCTCCAGAATGCCAGAGGTATTCCCACCTTGCCCAGCAGAATGGGTGAACATCCAAACGTATGAGTTTTTCCTTTGGTATGAAAGCATTTCCTCAGCCCTTACAAAGATTTAGAGCTTTAGTTTCCAAGATAGCACCCCTGTTGTTAATCCCATCTGTACTCTGTGGGATCTCTGAACTGGCATACCACTAACAGTTGAGGTAAAAATAGGCTCTTTTGCTGAGTGATGGTAAGGAACAGCAAGATTTCTACTGGTTAAAGTTATCACATACTCATGCTCATTTACACGCCACTCATGCTGACCTATATCAAATAGCAGAAAACTGAGAGTAGGTACAAAGAGATTAGAGGAGAACAGTTCTTTATGCTATGCAAAATCAATGCTTGAATCTTCCACACAGATGCAAAGTAAAAGTGGCTTTTTATTTTTTGGGGGGTTTTTGTTAGGATTTCTAGGTTTTTTCTAGATTTTTTATTCACTATATGAATAAAACCTGTGATTTAAATCAATATTAAAGTATTGCGAGATGAGCAGCAGGTGAGATATGCCTCTTCATAGCATTGTGGGGTTATTTTATGCAGATTGATGGAATGGTATTTGAAAGCATGACATTTTTCCTTTCAGTTTATGTGAGAGACGTATTGAAAGTATTGATCTGGCTTTAAATATCCACTAATGTCCTGTTAGGTTTTACAAACGACTCTTGAGTTTTCTCTGTGTGTCTTGATTATTTTTTTTCACCCACTATGCTAACAAAATACTAATTTCAAGTAAAGGTTTTGTAATGTAGGTGTGAAAGGCTGCCTTATCTTCAGAATCTTCAACCATCCTGCCTGGCACTTTGCTGTCATTCTTAGTTTTGCTTTCAAACCTGTTCCTTATTTACTTCCCACTCCCTGCCAAAGAATCCCATCAGCCTTGCTGCAGGTCATGCATGTAATAAATATAAACCAGACCCAGGAAGAGCCATTGCCTCCATAGCCCCATCGCTGGAGCAGGTGGCATTTAAAGCACACACATATGCTCATGAAAAAGTAACACCTTTGCTCCACAGAGTCTTTATTTATACAAAATGGAGCCAACTTGTGAGGAGAGCGTGAGCCAGTGCCGCTGTGCTGCGGCCAGCGGCCTTTCTTCCTTGGGAGTGTTGTCGTTCACATCTGATTTAAACCTGCTGACTGCCATGAATGCTAAGCTGTTACCTTTTTATAGGTCAGTGTCTTTCATTTTCCTGATGTAAGCTTTCTGGTCAAGATGTTTGGTAATTCTTGATTTTTCCTCTGCATTAGGTATCTGAAACATTGCACAGAATTAGTATACGCTAGGTGGGAACAAAAGATTTATTTTACTTCACTTGGTGACAGCTGTGGAGCTTTACTAAAGCAAATTGTTTGATTTAAACTTTCTCAACCTGAGACTGAAGTGTCTATGTGCTCAGTAAGCAAATCCCTTGTGGAAGATGCTGGCTCGAACCACACATGATGAGGACAAATAGGTGGTGGCAATGCAAAGCCGTCAGGTTTTGGCTGGGATAGAGTTAATTTTTTTTCCTAGCAGCTGGTACAGTGCTATGTTTTGGATTTAGGGTAAGAATAATGTTGATAACACACTGATGCTATAGTTGTTTGCTGAGTAGTGCTTACACAGATTCAAGGCCTTTTCTGCTCCTCACCCTACCCCACCAGCGAGTGGGCTGGAGGGGCAGAAGAAGCTGGAAGGAGACACAGCCAGGACAGCTGACCCCAGCTGGCCCAAAGGATATTCCATAAATTATTGCATCGTGCTCAGTATATAGGGCTGGGGGGAAAGCTGGCCGGGGGCTGCTGCTCAGGAACAGTCTGGACATCGTTTGGCAGGTGGTAAGCAATTGCATTGTGCGTCACTTGTTTATTTTTATTGTTGTTATTGTCATTACCATTTTTTGGCTTCTTTTCTGTCCTATTAAACCGTCTTTATCTCAACCCACAAATTTACTTCCTCCATCCTCCAGTTCTCTCCCTGCTTCCACTGAGGGGGAGTGGCCAAATGGCTCTGTGGTATTTAGCTGCATGCCGTGTTAAACAGTGACACAGGGATATGAGGATTTATTTGAGTTACCAGTAGAGGAGCTGGGACAATCCATCAGCAAGCAGTTGATGGGGAGGCAGAACAGCAGCTGCCCTGCTGGCGGGAGCAGCCGGCTGGTTTGGTACTTCCATCTGATGCTGATGGAACCCACTGGGGAGGATGGGGGAAGCGGTGGTGAAATCGCTGCTGCTTCTGCAGGGCAGTGCCTGTCTCCAAACCTGTAAAGGATCTTGCAGACGCTTGATGGTAATTGCTGTCTTGCCCCTATTTTATGCCTGTGGTCTGTAATTGATGGCATGCAGTGTTTAAATTGAATATGTCTTGTGTAAGACCTGCAGGATACAGGTGTGGATGCTTCAGCCTTGGTGATTGCATAAAATAATTAAACCATTTGTCAATAGATAATGATCACTGTAAGTATGATTAGAAGCATTTTTTTGAAATGCATGTCTTTTAAAAGAAAGTCCTTTTCTTTTTCTTTTTTCTTTTTTTCCTAAAACAAAACCTGTTTCTGCTGGTGAACAGGCATCAGAGGAAGTGTCAAAATCTCTACAAGCAATGAAGGAAATTCTTTGTGGGACCACAGACAAAGAGCCACCTACAGAAATTGTGGCCCAGCTGGCGCAAGAGCTATACAACAGTGGCCTTCTAGTGACGCTTATTGCCAACCTGCAGCTGATAGATTTTGAGGTAGGTCAGCATCCATAAACCTTTTCATCTCCTTGGTTTCAGTGTTGTCAGTGAGCAGAACCGTATTTTTGTGAAATCGAAATAATTTTATTGCATTCAAAACTAATTTTCACACGCCGAAGGAAGCGGCTGCTCTGAATTGGTCGGTGTCCTGAAAGGTGTGGTCATACACTGGCAGTAAATACGATGCATGTGATTTTTTTCTTTTATTAAAATGAAAACAATAACAAGTTATTACCATGTGTATCCAAACAAGACAGGAAATGATGTTGAGAATACTGTCTAGGAATGACCTTGTAAGCTGTAAGCTGCAGCAATGAAACTTTGAGATAGTGCAACTGTCAGACCCACTGTCTCTGAAGACTATGTCCGATTTAGAAAGGGTTCAGGGACATGGAATAAAATAATTAGAAGAATGGGAAAAATCTCATGTGTCAAAGCCTGAAAAAAATAGAATAGTTTAGTTGAGAGGAAAGGAGTTGGAAAATCTGTTAAAAACTCACAGTAGGATAAATTGGGTGGCCCTCACTTAATTGTTTGGATTAAAAGAAGAATCCTTTTTTAGAAGGATTAATCTGATTCTGTATGTATATATTATTTAATTATATATATGTAAAAATATATATATAAAATTATATGTTATGTGGAACTTCTTACCAGCTTTGTTGTTAATGTCAAAAACTTAGTAGACAACTGCTAAGACAACTAAATTTGCTTATAAGTAAGGAGAGGAAGAGTTATAGTAGAAAGGACTACAGTAATTCAGGATAGAAATAAACCTGTTTAACTGACATTTGACTGGTAGGGACTGGGAAGAAACTTTGTCAGTGTCAGGTCATTATAGTATTCCTGTGGTCTACAGTCAGCCAGGATAGTGTCCCCCAGGGACTGCTGTTATGAGTTCTGTGATTTATGTGGCTCCTGGCTGCTGGTGAATTATCACAAGTGTCCAAGCACCAGGGAGAAATCCCCAGCTCCCAGGAGCCAAAACTCCATCACTGAGGTCTGAAGCAGGAGCAGTATCCAATGAAAAGGCAGCCACTGAATGGAAAAATCAGTTTCTCAGAGAGATCTTCTGATACTCTCAGAGCACCCTTTTATGGGAGTCACTTTCTTGTGGAAGTTCTTTCTCCATATATCGAAGCCATTTTCTTTCTGTTTTGTAAATGAATGAAAGGGAGGAACAATGGGAGACTTAGGTTTTCTTTTCCCCCCTTCTTTCCCTCAATCCAGTAAAGCCAGGATTCAAGGACTTCTTTATTTTGTATTAATTTTTGAAAGTGTTGTTAGTGGAATTCTCTCACTCTTTTCTCAGGTCGTAAGTTCAGGAGGTTTTTTTTTTTTAATTCAAGAATTTATTGAAAACCTTTCCTTTGTCTTTTCCTTGACACCTCTGGTTACTGTTGTGTCGTAATTACAAAAATACTCAAAACCCAGCAACCCAAACCCCTAAAAACTTTTTAAGAAAAAAGGAGATGGGGAAGGGAGAGGTACTGTTAGCACAGAAGGGACACTACTGCATTTTTTTTTTGATTACATGACAGTCTGTATTGCTTCTGTCAGAAAAAAAAAAATTCTATGTGGACATATTGAAAGCACAGTCCTTAAATGCAAGCACTGAATGAAATACCTAATCTGTTGGTGAATTACTGTTATTACAATTTTAATAATTCTAGTTGCCAAATAGACTTTCCCAGGATAAAACCTTTCCAATCATTTACCAAAGCTGTTATACATACTCTTTTGACAAAACACGAGAAACAAAATGCCATTGAACAAGAGGATAGTAAGAGCATGTGCTGCTTTTTCTTCATATTCCCACTGACTTTTCCAGTTTATGAACTCTTCTGCTTCCATTTTGTTATATTGGTGGCCACAGCTGGTATTTTGGTTTCTTTGCTTAACAAGCAATTT
This sequence comes from Oxyruncus cristatus, assembly GCA_013399855.1. NCBI lineage: Eukaryota > Metazoa > Chordata > Aves > Passeriformes > Cotingidae > Oxyruncus > Oxyruncus cristatus. The sequence goes on from VXAY01005156.1 coordinate 280,812, forward strand.
CATTTATAACATTCAAATTATTTTTTGATTCATACGTAATGGTAGAAGGCAAAATCATAAATTACTTGAAAATCTGATTTCTGAAGGGAATAATGTTTCTGTAGGTTACGTTGTTTTGTCATGACTCCCTGTCTGCTCCTCAGTGACCCTGTTGCCCACTTGGATCCCAATTTTTCACAGCTGTACTTCTCTTTGAAGATGTGTTTTCAAAGACTTTGTAGGGGAGACTCTCATACATCCATCACACAGTCATAGAAAACACAGCTTTGTTGCTTCTGCCACTCAAGAAACATGGTATCATTTTGGTGATGATATTGTTAAGAAGCACTAAAGTTAGGCTTGGGCAGGAGCTCAGGATCAAAATAAGACTAAATTCTTAGAAACTTAAACTACTAAATTTACTGTTGAACTTTGAAGAACTGAGGAAAGTGTTTACACTGAAAAAATCGACTAAAAATGTAGATGTTACTATCTGCATGTAAGCCTAAAGGCTCACAAGCTGCATAGCCTCTAAATTAGGTAGTAAATAGCTGCAAGCCTGGTACTAGTGATGTCAGAATCTTTCCCTTACATTGCCTTGAAATGGGGGCTAAGTTATGGGATAGATATCATACAATTTGTTATTTATATAACACATCTGTGGCAGTTTTTCTTGTTCATGTCCAGGCACTTTCTCTTCATGCTGCCTTATCTTGTGCTTCAGTGGCCAGATGTATTTCATTATAAGGCAAAACTGAATTGCAGATCCAAGTAAGAAGTATTTCAGAAGTATTCCTACAATTTTCATAAATGGTGGGAAGTCTGTCTTGGTTCCCTCCTGTCTGCCTCCACTCCCTCCCGGAGAAGCCAGGGGGATCAACTCTGGCTTTCACCTTCACTGATCTCTAGAAACTGAGATATAATTGCACACAAATATATCTATATCTATCTATTTATCTTGTCTCCTCTCTGCTATTGCATATGCACACAATATTAAGTAACTGCAATTTTAAGTGTGTTTCTTGCTCTATATAAAATTTGGCAGAGCAGAGAGGATCACTTAATTTTTGACCATCTTTACCTCACCCTTTCAACAGCCCTTCTCTGTCTGGATTGGTTTTGTCTTGGAGTACCTGCTGAAGCCACTGGGGATCACAGAATTCCAGGCATACGATAGGAGTGTTTTAAAGATGGGGGAGAATGGGATGACTTTATACAGAATTAGCCTAATTGAAAGGATGTCCAAGGGTCAAAAAAAAAGTGTTGCAGATAAAGGCAGATGGCCTGGCCTGCTCTGATTTGATTCTCCTGTTTAATTCCCTGAGTCCCCAAATCTCTGAGTCTCCAAGCCAGATGGGCTGGAAAAGCAGAATATTTTGTGTTTCTCAGCAGTGATTTATTTGTAGAGGTGAAACCAGGGAATTCTCCTCTGTGTGAAACTATCTGCCCCTTGGCTTCAAGTGTTCAATAAGTCCTCTGCCAAGGAATGTTTGTCCTCCCAAGACAGATCAATGAGCATGTACAGATTACAAGTAACCTTTTGCTTTATCTTGCCGTGTGCATAGTGACCTGCTGTTGACTCAGTGCCTTGGTTACTGGTCATTAGTGCAGCAGTCTCCCTCCTCCCTTAATTTCACTCACCGATTTGTCTGCTGTGACCAGGGGGGAAAGTGGTGGGGGAGGAAGAGGATTTTTACTGCAAGATGTATTGGCAAACCTTGTGGTTGAATAAAACATAATTTGGACAGACCTTCTGAAAAGCGGTTTGCGCTGGGAAGCGTTTGAAGACAAAACGTGATTATGCAAATTAGGGCAAAGTGAAAGATCTTAGTTGTGACTGAAGCAGAGGCATATATATGAGGCAGCCATTTTATTGGTAGTAATTATTTAATTTTTCATGGTGGACGCAGTTTAAATTTAACCCTGATTTTCCGAAACACAATCACACTTGGCGTTGTTTGCATTTAACTCATGCAAATCTTTAGCCTCGTAGGTCTAGGCAGTGGGGCAGTGTATTAGTACTAGCTTGACAACTTAAGTTTGGAGGCTACGGGAGCAACAGTACACACTGCAAAAGCATGTTTGACTCAGGGTAGTGGCTTGCTTTTATGGTGTTTCAGTGTTGCTATTTAAAATAGCCAGGGACTTCCTTTGCAGAATAAGAGGAATGCACATCCTCATTTAGAAAAAGAAAGGTGTAAATGGGAGTGGGGTGATCACTGTTTTCAGAGCCCTCTGACAAAGGAATCCTTTTTGTGGCATTGAAGAAACAACAAATATGAGGTGGTGAGACTATGATGAACCCAAAAAATACCCAAAACTAACTTGTTCTGTTTTCAATTTCATTTCTACTTAAAATGGATATTACAGTAAATGGTCATTTGTTCATGTTTTTCTAAGCAAAGATATATTTGCTTTTTTTACAGGGCAAAAAGGACGTTTCCCAGATATTTAACAACATCTTGAGAAGACAAATTGGCACACGCAGCCCTACTGTGGAATACATTAGTGCCCATCCACATATCCTGTTCATGCTTCTAAAAGGGTAGGTGCTTTAATTTTACTTCCATTAAAGAACATTGCTTGGAACATGCCGGCATTGCAGTTGATCTACTTGCTCACTTTTAGGGTTTTTTTTTAAAAAGGATTTTCAGGTCTTGTTCTAGATTTCTTTTTTCGTTTCTTTCATATTGACCTTCTTTCTATGTAACTGTATACTTTTTACTGACTGGGTTATTTTATTTGACCGTTATTTCTTCACCAAACTTCATGTTGAAATAATTATGTGCTGATTGTTTTTGACTGCTCCTCATGTGATGTGTACTTCAGTTCTTGCCCTAAACTCTTGTGTAGCATTGTTGAGGAATGCTGAGTTTCAATTAGACATTTTTGCATTGCAGGAGTGACCAGCAGTGGTGTCTGTAAATAACTGGAGTCAAACTGGACCACTGTGTGGTAGAACAGAGAGAAGCAAAAATGCATTAAAAGAGTAGTTGTGCCTGTGGGACAGACTTCTCACACAATACTTGTGGCCACAAGTGTACTTCAATTTAAGTAGTTAATTAATTCTGTAATTAACTCCACGACTTTCAGCATTCAATATTTTTTTTGGTCTTTTAACCTTAGGGACTCAGTGCACAGCTGTAACCAGGTGGTTCCCAAGATAAGTTGGTCAAGGAGAGGGAGTAGACTCTTGTGTGGAGAGGACATCAGCTGTAGTTGTAGTCAGGAGCGCACAAGTGTTGGCCTAAAACACATGAGTTTTTTTTCCCCCTTTACGTTTGACTAAAAGCAGCTTTTGTTCAGTGACCAGCTTTGCTTTTCCAGCTCTTGAAGTCTACTGTTTTCTGCTCAATTTTCTTTTGACTTTGGGATTTCATTTATTTTTCCCTAAGAAAAAGAGAATATATGTCATTTAGATTAAATAACTGATGTGGAAATAAGTGCATTTATTAGCTGCTCAATTTGAAACAATGTGATTTCTCATAGTAGCTGTGTGGTCACATTGGTAACAGCCATTCAAAACCTTTTAAACTAATGGTTCTGAAGAGAATGATTTTTTTTTTTTTAAGTGTGTTTCTTGCTCTTGAGGTTGAGGATTTGCATTTTTACCATTTGCTCCATAGCTAAGAAAATACTTAAGCCCCACCTAAGGTTTGTGCATGACAAGGCTGCAGCCCCAAGGGTAAAATTCCCTTCAGCCAGCCTCCTGCCTCTCCCAGGGGCCGACCACAGCCAGGAGAAAGATAATCACAGGAGTCCTCTAAAATGTATTTCCTTTGGAAGTGGCCACATTCCAGCACAGCTGAGTAAGGGAAAAGTAACCGAGAGAACTAGCCAGTACCATGGAACTCGAGAACGGTGAGCTTGTGGTTGAGTGTGGTGGCAAAGCTCTTGGTTGCTGCCTTCCTGGCAGGGCAGAGTGGTGGGAGCCCAGGCAGGTGTCTGGGCTGAGCTGGGTCTTGCTCTTACAAGTGTAGTGGTTTGTTGTGATCTAGCTTTAGTTTTGAAACTCTTGACTTGTTTTGTGTTACCAAAAGCCGGCTTGCTCAGAAAAGAGACCAGTAAGCTAATTAAAATGGATTTTGGCTTCATTTGTTCATTAAAGTTCACCATTTATTTAAATCTCGAAGTAGTTGTTTAGGCACAGTAATGATAATTCTCTCCATCATGGTTACAACTTCAGTTTCAATTTCATATATAGATTCAATCATTTTCTTCCCTTTTCTCTGTTTTTTCATTTTTTCACTCATTTTGGTTTGCATGTTGTGCATGTATTGCTACCATATGTCTGAGCTTTATTTAAAGATAAAAAGTATTTCTGGATCACGTCCGAGATTTTCTTTGGCATCTGTAACAACCAACAGCATTAAGATGATAGTGAAGTTTTTAAGTTATGCTTATGTGCTGCTGATGGACATTTTACTGTAAATGACCTGTCTCGGTGAATGTATTTAAAAGTTATCACTTAAGTGATTTTTTTGGAGATCCCTGCTGCATGAAGCAGCATGTCTGTGTTAGTTTGGTCCTCAGGCTCCTTGTTCATGATTTCTTGACTAGCTCATTGCAGCACTGCACTGTATCAGAATTGCCATTTCTGGAGTGTCTCGTTAGAAAGTGCTCTTGAATTCGTCAGCAGAAGCCCAGAAGTCAGTCGTGTTGAGCACTGAGAGTGGTGCCTGAGCAGCTACTGCAGAACAACGTAGTGGTGTCAAACGTGATGATGCCTTACCTGCCTGTGTCCTACTGCTGGGACCATCTAAAAATGGTTCTTAAAATATGTGCCTACAGCAAGGGCAGGGCCCTGAACACACAACTTGCTGCATGCCCACGGTGTGAAGTGCTTGTGTGCAGTGGGAACTGGGAAACACGTACTTTGTGTTAGACACCACCACTTGAAAATGTAACTTGAGGACATGTTTTCATATCTATTTAATGCTAAATGTGTTACATTGTTTATATTAGATAAAATATATTTATCTAATTAGATAAATATATATTTATCTAATGTTAAATGAAATATAGGAAATCAGAATCTGCTTAAAGGAAAGTGGATTTGGCTGACTTGTACCATTCCCTTTTTGTTACATGGCATCATGACATTACCTGGAGAGAAAAAAAAAATTGTCTTTATCATGACTGTAGAAGAAATGACCCAGACCTATTGTGAAGGCTTCTCATAGTTTTGCTTTCGTTGGATGCAAGGTTTCCTCTGCCCCATGACAGTTCCCAACAGCAAAAGGTTGCATTTTTGTGGCTTAATGCGGGAAGGATCCTGAATCAGAGCTCCCACCCAGTATTTCCTGCCTAATACTCCAGCGGCACTGCCAGCTTTAGATAATTGTTCTTACCTTTTAGGCTTCATTTTACTTGTTCCCTGCTTCCTTCCAGCTTCCTGGCTTCAGAAAACATACAGCACCTAGTTCCCTACTTTTGGTCTTTTGTTTCCTTTCACTTCGGTGGGTTATTTGACCTTCCTGCTGCACGAGGACTTGGTTTAATGGTATCTTATCTCCTGTGTGTGCAGGCTTTGTTTATGAGTAGGATTTCAAATGAGTAGAATGTCTGGTGCATATGGAGAACCAGACGTATTTGGGCCAGTTTTTTTCTCTGGCATCAGCATATTGCATGAGAAAGAACTCTGCTCCCTTGCAATTTAGAATATTTTTCCTCTAGTACAGGGACTGTTGAGGACTTTGTTTATGGCACTTGCATTGTTTCTCTCAAGTGACAAATTTATAAGCCCCTTTGTAAAGATATATATCAAGCCACATGCTGTCTCTAACCTAGACACTGCTCCGATGCGTGTTGTGATGACCTCGTCATATTACAGTGCAGTTAAAGCTTTAATGGTATATTGGCTGAGGTTGCAGAATTCCCCTTGAGTTTATCCTTGGATATACTAGATTATCCAGGCTGTACAAGTTAATGTCAAATCAGATTAGAATGTATCTGTTTGTTAAAACCTGGTGTCGCCCAGGCTTGATGCCTTCCTAATCTCCTGTTTGAGCTCCTCACCTTGTACTGTCTTCTGCATTAACCATGCAAGAATGATTCCCTTTACGCTGAGATCCATCTCTGCTCTGTCTTGCCTCTTTCAACCTCCACGACAAGTGTTTTGAAATATTTCAAGTCCATTGTTTCATTTTCTAGTTGCCCCCAGTAGTCACCGAGTGAGGGTTTCTTTAGGTTGTAAGTTTATCCAAACAGAGAAGAACTCAATGTTTTTTTTCTGCTGTGGAAAAACATCAACATAGAGCACTAATTGCTCATTAGAAGTGATTTTAAAGAAAACATTTCTATCGTTCCTGCCCGGTGGCTTTGCATGTAAGTGTGGGTGCGGAGAACATGCGAGTTATGACTGGGCAGCCTGTAAACTTCTTCCAGGCATATTTCAGGAGCCAAAGCCAACTTTCTTTGCTTATGTGAACAGCCAAAAGTCCATAACCCACTTCCAGATAATGGAGCATTTGACTAAGAATGATTCTGTTGATACTTAATGTTTTTAAAAGTTATTGTGTTGGAAACAATGTAATTTGCTTTTATTCCAACCAAAATATTCATTAGCCAACTACTAAATATTTTCCTGGCTGCACTCCTAGGAGCAACTCTGCCTCTTTTTCCTTGAAAATTAGTATTCCTGTTAATGGAGTTGGTGCCTCAATGGGAAACGTCAGTGAATTTATGTTGTCTAAAGAGTTATAAATTCAAGTTTGCAAATGTCCCAAAACCAAAACAAATAGGGGCTTCAGTGCCTGCATTTCCTTGAGGGTGGGAAGTTTCATTCGCCTGTTTTGAATAGCAATTCATTTTTCATTAAGCCAACTATTGTTGATACCAGGTTGAAGTATGCAGCTCTGGCATGCTTGGAAAAAACTACCATTCTTTTAAATTGCAAGCTGGTGGTAAATCTGAGGGCCCACTCACTTACAGCACAGATGGCATTTTGTGTTTTTCTTCCTTTTTTTTTAAATTTCTTTTGGCCTAGTGATAGGAATTAATTGTGCAAAGGAAAAGTGATGCTGATAAGCTCTGGGTGATAATACACAGTTCTGATATAGTATAACCAGTTTATTGAAACGGAGCATGCTTTCTGTCCCCTTGGACTTCACCAGTTTCACATGACCGAAGATTGCTGGAAGAAGTTCATTTTAAGTCTTTCTTGACTGTTGGATTTAATCCTTCCATTTTTTTTTTAAATATGCTTCTAACAGTTTTGTTTCAGATTAATTTCAGCTTTAAAGAAATCAATACTTTATAGAAACAGAAGATGATAGGAATTGCCTCCCCCCTCCCTTCCTCTCCCAAGATCGAGATGTGTGCTGGCTCCTGGCTTTTGCAGTGCCTGTGCTGTAACAGGATTATAAATTGAGGAATTTATGTACTTGTGTCCTGAACAAAGTCATAGCCTCTGCAGAGGAGGGATTGAGAAGAGTTCCTCATAAACTGCAAAAAAAAAATGTCTTCAGAGCTGCAGAAAGCTTAATCCTGTGTAGACTGCCTTGATTGACTCTTCTTGCCTTCCTCATTAATACTCTAGAGGAATGTTCTCCAGAAGAGCAGTGGGAGGTGATGGATGGTCATGAGGAGTTACATTTTTCTTAGATAAGATGAGGAGCTCAGAGTTAAATCTGAAAAAGGAGATTGTTATATTATATTGTATGGGCTTTGCTTTTTCATAAATCTGAATGGGTAAAGGAGCTCTGTTGAAACATTACACACTCCCCACAGTCTTTCTGCAGAGAGGAGGTGTAAAACAAATTTACACCAAAATGTGTTTTGGCTTGGGAAGAGAGAGGTTTGTGATGAAAAATTGTGGCAGCCATCTGCTCCTTGGCTTTGGGCTGAGGTCCTCAAGCTGGGTACAGTGCTGTGGCTGGGAGCTGCCCTCTGTGTGTTCTGTGCCCTCTGGCAGGTGTGTTCTCTATGCTATAAAGTTCCCTGTTATGAGAAAAGTGCCTGTTTATCTTTGTTATTCTGTGTTTTGATATTTTCTGTTTCTTTTCATTCTTCAGATATGAATCCCCAAATATTGCCTTACGTTGTGGAATTATGCTGAGAGAGTGTATCCGACATGAACCCTTGGCCAAAATCATACTCTTTTCAGAACAGTTCCGGGACTTTTTTAAATATGTGGAAATGTCAACATTTGATATTGCTTCTGATGCCTTTGCTACATTCAAGGTAAATTATTCAATACCTGCACCTTAATGTTGTGTTAAAAATGGTACTCCATCAGTAATCATCACTGAGTGTTGTGTTGCTTTGAACGGGGTGGCTTATTTATCGTTCAGTAAAGGATGTAATTAATTCTTGGTCTGATTGTAACAGGATTCACAACAGCGATCGAGTCTGCAAAAAACCTTTAGAGAAATGTAAACTCATATTTAATTAACGTTCTTCATCTTGATAACCCAAGGTCTTTCATGCAACCGTTTAAAACTCAAATTAATCATATGTTACATATAGTTCTTGTAAAGTGCAAAACCTTTTTCTCTCCCTACCATCCCCCGGAGACAAAACCACTGCCCGTCGTGACCACAACCACAACAGAAGGCATCGTTTAAAAGTAACTTTTGAAATCCTTGTAATTTTTGCTGTCCCTTCTGAGTTTGGCAGTCAGGTCTAGATTAATGCTATGTCTGCTGATTATTTTTACAATGTATTTATAGTCTTAGTTTTGTGACCCATGTGACGGTGTAAGGAACGTACTGCTAAAAGCCGAGTAGGTGGAAGCACTGCAGCGCCTCTGTATTGAGTCTGTTTTGTATTAAAAACGAAGTTGGGTGAAGCCTGCCAAATTTCTTGGAGTTTGTGTGTGATCACGCTCGTTCCCTAAGGGACTAGTATAATCTTTGAGCAAAATTTGGTGCCATGGGCTTTAATGTACAGGGAAGATTAATTTATTTCTGAAAAACAATTTAAGAAAGCTGGGGAAAATTCTTTTTAGTCAAATACTCTTCTAAATACAGATGTAACTCCTTTTTTCTTCTATCACTGAGCTCTTTGCTGTCATAGAAACACATAGTTTATTCTTTCTTTGTAAAGCTAATTAGAAACATGATTAGATAGACCTTCGGAATAACTGTAAGGATTGTTAAGAGTTCAGCTCAGTGATTACACTGAAACCTGGCTTTTTACCGTCTTTTCCTAACCTACCAAATGGGGTAACAGAGGTAGCATTGCGTTCTTCAGTAATGAATTGAGCAGGATTACCAGTTCAAACCACCAACTAATCAACAGCAGCATCTTTCCCTTATTTAAAGGTTCAGTGTTGTGGTGTCCATTAGGTAAATGTTACAGAAATCAAACTAGCTAGAAGCACAGATTCTAGTGCTTATAGTACAGTGTAGGACTCTATAAAATGCAACATAACTGAGATATTTAAGTCTTCTGTTTGTGGCATTTTACCCTATGCTCAGCAGAATATTTGTCTTTCGTAAGAAAAAGTGCTCCTGGACTCAGTTCGCAGCTTGACAGAAAAGATTTGCATCTTTTCCCTGGGTCCTGCTTTGGGCGTGACAGCAGTGTGTTGTTGGTGATGGACAGTCTTCATCCCAAACAGGAGGCAGGATGGGGACAAGGGTCAGTTAAGCTGTGGCAAGGACTGCAGACTCCTACGACCCTCCCCCAAAAAAAGAGGGATTGATTGTTCACGGATCTACAGCTGTGGAAAGTACTTCTGTCCCCTGTGAACTGAGTGTATTTTTAGCAGGATTTAAAAATAGAATTCTACATCCTCACATGCGCTGGAAAGAGAAGAGTGTGAGGGCAGTTCATCCTCAGACATTGAAATGCTTGGGGGAAATGTATAAACTACTATTTTTTTTCTGAAATTTCCTCCTAGTACCTGATACATGGTCAGTTCTGGAAATAAACCAGCTACTCATCTCCTATTTGTCTGTTACTCTAAACAGCTGGAACAGCAGCAAGAAGTGATGTGGAAGTGATTGAATCATGATACATGAAGCTACCTCATTTCTAATACCAGAAAAATAAGTGCTATGGTTTGCTTGTTGGCTGGATTACTGAACTCATGTTTTTGGTTCTGTTGCCCCCATGTTGGATTTGTAGTGTTGCCCTCGAGGTGTCTGATTCAGAGCTGAAAGCCTTGGATGGTCTGTACACCAGAGAAGGGCTTAATTAAATGTGCATTAAAGTCTGAGGATATTTATAGTAGGGAAGTATTGACATTTTTTATGATCTGAAGATGTACTTCTTAATTAAATTCAACCAGGTGCACTGCAGAGAGAAAACAGAACTGTTAAAAATACAGAGGAAAACGCATGTGTTTAAAGATACAAGTTGGCTGTGGAGGGTGCAAGCAGCAGTTGGAAAGAGTGCTGACTGAATATTTCTGCTCCAGGCTTTCTTGTAATTTTCTGTGAAAAACTCTTTTTGGATTATATTCCATTTGTGCCCCCTATTGAAGGATGCCGTACTTGCCTCCTGCATAAAAGCTTGTGAATCACATGTGTTTCACTTAGCCTTTAAAACTGCTATCATTGCAGTCCTGCTAAATGAAGAAATGTACTAAAAACATGCACTGGGTTTTGTAGGGCTCTGCTTTCCTCTTATAATTGATGGTAAAAATAAATTAAAGGATTACTATGTAAATCAGTTTTTGATTTATGAGGATGTGTCTGTGCACCTGCTTGAGCTCCTCATCAGCTTCAGGCTGTGACTGGGGAGGAAAACCAAGGAAAATATGATGAAAAAGAGAGCAGAAACTGATTCACCAAAAAAATAACAACTTGAATGGACTTCATCAGGCATTTATTGAGATCAGTTTTAAAAGAAGCAATAAGACCAAAATCATACTTAAATGCCTCCCACTGGCCACTCCATTTCATGCTATTCATCCAGTAAAGAGATTTCTGTTGCTGAGCACCAGCATCCCCATTCTGTGGAAGAGGTTCCTTTAAATTTGAATTAGTTTGCCTTTCAGCATGGGAGGCATCCCATCCAGCTGTCTGAAAGGTGTCTGAATCCTGCTTTGTGTCGGTAAGCCAACCTTGGGCAGAAAAAGATCTGCAGAAGGGATCCGTCCCACCTACCTGAGTCTGCTTCCCCAGGGAGGTAGCGGAGGGGGAGGGAGCCTGGATGTCTAGCTTAGGCTGGAGACTAGCTTTCATTATTAAATAACAAAATGTATTAGTTATTATATACAGCAGCTGAATTTGAGTTTTCCTTGTTGTATTCTTGGAGATGAGTGATAGCAGTTGATCCAGCTTAGCATAGTTTCCAGCTATGAGGTAGCATGTAGGTCACTTTTAGTTTGGAGACCATAGCTCATCCCTCCATAAAGGGTTCGTTTACTTTCTTCCTTTCCCCTAACCTGGTTTAGCATAAGTGCTGTGCACTGTGACCTATGAACATAAGAAAAGGTGGGAGGGAAACAGGAATAAGGAGTATTAGAATAGCTTTGTATTGATTCTGTTAGCATTAACTGAGTTCTCCTAAAAGTCCTGCTAAACACATAATACAGTGTTGCCTGTAGAAACCATGTTGTAAATGCCTTCTGCTAGAAAGTACTGAAATACATTTGAGAGTCAAGGGACCATCTGATGAGCATGCTCTCTCAAGTAACCTTTCTCTGTTCTTCCCCAGGACCTCTTAACACGACACAAATCGTTGGTGGCAGAATTTCTGGAACAAAATTACGATCCAGTAAGTATCAATGCTAAAAGAAATTTTTAATTTCTGTTCGTGCTTAGCTGGAAAAAGCTTGCTTTCAATAGCAGAGGGTTTCATGTTTTTGACATGAGAGTCATCTATGACTGCAAAACTAAATACTGCTTTTTACCAGAGCAGAGTCCTTGCATGGTGTGTGAAATACAGGTAACCCCTCTCCCCACACCTGGGGACACACGCCAAGGTTTCAGAAGAACTCGTACTTTAAAATCAAGTTGTGAACGGAACTGAAACTTTATATGTAGAAATATCATGGGCAAAAATATGTGCACAGTTTGAAACAGCTTTATGATATCCTAGCACTGATAGCGCCATGCTGGTGTTATTTATAGTACTTTGGGACAGAGAAGAAGAGTTAGTGAAAGATGTTCTAGCATTACTGGAAATGACATGTACCTAAATGAGGGACTGAGGTCTGAATATTCCTGTTACCATCCTCAGGCAATCAGTCCTTTGCTTAGCTGCCATTTTTCACTTTGATTTTTTGGCTCTGTTTTGGACAGAGTTGTGGGTCCGAAAAAATCAATTGGAATCAACTAGAATTGGATTGCTACAGATCATGGAATTGTATTACTATGGGTTATATTCTCATGTTACCTGAGCTATTCTTTATTTCATTGCCGAAGTGAAAAGACAAATTTCTTTCATTCTAGTTACCAAGAAGGTTAAATAAAAAGAGCAGACTAATTATTGCTGCGTCACAAATGCTGCTTAACTGGAGCAAAATCAGTGTCTCTGCTAATCTTCTCTGTTAATACTGAAGCACTGCACTGGAACAGTCCCCATTTTACATTTATTTAACATTTTAAATTTTTAAGTATTAATTGCCTAAGTGAGCATTTTTTTTTCAGGTGATTCTTAGACAGCAGTGTTGGGGTTTTTCACTTGGTTTGGTAGATGGTTTGGACATATTGTAGCCTTCTCTCTCAGTCTTCTTGACGACAAGATTCCCTTGTCCCAGTCCTGCAAAAGCCAGCACATGCTCGGCTCCTGGTGATCCTCACTGGGCAAATGGCTTTAGGGAGCGAGGGTGCTGAAAGCAGGTGAGGTGGCACCTCACAAAAGGAGCTTTTGGGATGCACCGTCACCATTTTGGGTACAGTATTAAATCACACACCCAGTCATGACCACGATACGAGTGAGTGGACATTACATGCTGGACCTACGTAAGAGAAGGCTGTACCGGCTCTGGATTACTTCTGTCCTAGTTGGCTCACGCCAGCCCCTGTTACATCCAGTCCATATGTGGTATCCCTCTCTGCAGTACTTGGAAGAGGAGTGTTCCTGGGTGTTAACTCACTGCATGATAACTAGCCAAGGAACAAGGCCTGGCATTGCAGTGAAATGTTAGAGGGTGGCACTGCTGCAGCCTCTGCTGCTCCTCTAGGGTGGCAAGGACCAAGAGGAGGAAGGGTGGACATGAATCTGATGCATTTGTGTTTTCTTGTTACTCTAGATCTTTGAGGATTATGAAAAACTCCTTAACTCTGAGAATTACGTGACAAAGAGACAATCTTTGAAGGTAAAGGCTCTTAGCACTTTCCTCCTCAATTTGTACTCCATGTCATGCAAAATATCAAGGTGTATGTATCACAATGGAGCGGCTATTTTTCTAACAAAAAAGAACTAAAGGTTGTGATGCTCTTCTTGAAATGCACAGGAGCTCAGTGTCTTTTGTTTTCTGGATGTCTGGTGAAGCATTGGGCTGTTTCTATGGAAGCCCTATCGTTTTTCCTCTGACCTCAAATCTGTACTTTGGTTCAGAACACAGGTTAAAATGAACGTGAGAGTAACATGATAGCCTCTGTTTGGTGCAACAAGTCTGACACAACCTGCAGATGGAACCAGATAGGTGTGTTAATGTAACACATGAATGAAATGAAGGTGTCTTTGTGGGACAGCTGCACTGCATTTGCTTCTGTCCTAACTGCTCACACCAGCTCCTGTTACACCCAGCCCATATGCAGGATCCCTCTCTGTAGTGTTTAGAAGATGAGCATTACTGGGCATTAAGTAACCAACCACATGATAACAAGTCTGGTTACCATTTGGTTTTTTTTTTAAAGGTAGTGACATTGAAATCTCTTAAGGAAACATTGAAATATGCTGCTGCTTTCTCTGCGTTAAAAAATAATGTGGTGAACTGAAAAACAAAAGTGTTTTTTTTCTAATTGTGCCTGTAGCTGCTGGGTGAGCTGATTCTGGACCGACACAACTTTGCCATCATGACAAAGTACATTAGCAAACCAGAAAATCTGAAGCTGATGATGAACTTGCTGCGAGATAAAAGCCCCAACATTCAGTTCGAAGCATTCCATGTGTTCAAGGTGAGCCAGTATGAGCTGCAGAGGTGGCAGTCATAAAAGTATATTTCAAGGTGGATAAGAGAAAGCCCAGAAAATTAAGGCAAGGTTTGGGGTTTACAGTGATATCCAGCTTTTGAGAATGTCGTAATTGAAAACCTTTCTATAACTCGACCTCTGGTTTCTGTTTGCCTTCCTTCAAGTGAGATCTTAAGCAGCAGCATTTTGGTTTGGGCTGAAAGTAATCAGGTAGTGGTGAGCTACAAGTAACAAAATACACAGCTTCTAAGTAGTATCCAGGGGACCTTCTCCCAACTCGTAGGTCATTTTACCATGTGATTCTGGGTAAGGATTAAAAAAAAGTCTAAAAACTCTGCATTAAGACTAATCATAGATTGTGCTGGTGCTGCGCATCAGTGAAAACACGATTTGCTTTTAAAATTTTGCTATTAAAAAGATTTAGTAAATATAAGCTTGAAATTAGTTTAATCCTTCCATTGTTTTGCAGTGATCATTAATGCAGCCTTAAACAATTACCAAACCCAACCAGTGTCATTTTTTTCATGATGGTTAATGTTTATAACTGAGAAGTTTACCAATTCCCATCAAAAGAATTCTCTGCTCTGGGACAGAGGGAAAATTGGATTGTTATTATGCGAAACTAACTTTAATTTGGAATGAATATATTAATTTCAAAATTTGAACAGAGATAGTAATGATTTTCAGAAAGGAAATTTTGGGCTTATAAGGATATCCCTTCCCCAAGATGGTTAAGAAGGATACCAGATCACACCAAAAGATTGCAAAAAGTTACATCACCCTGCAGAAATTCAGGGTGACTTGTTGAGTTTTGTACTTCTGAGAGCTTAGGGAATGTGCAGCTTCTCCAAAAAGCTTTGAGTTTCCTGAAAGAAAAAAATCTTCAAGGAGGATTAAAAAAAAAATCCCTTCCTGAAATAAGCAGCTGTTCCCTTGCTGGCTCCCTCCATAGTCAACTGAACCTCTGTGAGTAACTTCTACTCTTCCTTCTTATCAGAGGTATGTGGCTCCAAGATAAGCAAGCAGTCAGGCTCCAAACACTTGCAGTCTTTGAGATGCCTATGAGGGGAAGGTATCAGAGGATTGGGCTCTCTTAGCCATGCTGGGAATAAATGCCAGATTTTTATTTATGAAACACATGAGCTGCTGTTCCTGAATTAATGATAGGCATGACCCATGCCTTGGGAATGGCTGATTTCAATTATTTTAAGAGGCATTCAAAAGGACTTGGAATAACTTGAAAGGATTCCAGTGTGCAACCATGTCATGAGTTGCTGTTGCTCCCATTCTGCCTTCTCATTCCTCCCTTCCTTTCCTTTTTCAGTGTGTTGCATCCCATTTCCAGTTAGAATGGGGATATTGCAGGCTCAGCCTTGCTTGACTACTAGCAGTTGCTGCCAGGTGGGCATAATGCTTGGACCTTGGAGTGCCCAGCAAAACAAAGAGGGAGAACAGTGACATTGTGTCTCTTCAGTTCAAAGGGACGGCCAAGCTCTGTCCTGAGATACTCAGTTCAGTGGGATGTTGGTCTTTTATCAGTGGTACCAATCAGCAGCATTTCAGCAGTGCCATAGCATTCCTCACTCTGCCTCACATGCACAGTGCTCTCTGTGGGGAAACTGCAGACCCAGAGCAGAAGCTGATCAGCTGGAAATTCCTCGTTTGTAACCACCAGCAGCACACGAGAGTAACTGTGAGGTACAGCAGAACTCCTCTTTTAGGATCATCCTCACTGAGGATCTGGGTTCCCTGGATGTGGAAGCATTCAGCTTCTCCCAAGGGGACAAGGGTCATTACAGGGTATGCAATAGAAAATTACATTGTAAATTAGCTTTGTAGAGAGGGTCAGAGAAGATCTTTTCCCTCTGATTTCACTTCTTAAATTGAGTTCTAACTGCTTGAGAGGTACTGAAGGAAATCCTTAAATATGTAAGAAACTGACTGTGCCCTATTCTGCAATGTCACTGCCTTCTGCTTCTGGGTTTGTGTCCCTCAGCTGGGTTCTCTTGTCAGCTGTAATAATTCCATGTTACTGTAACTGCGAGAGGAATCTTGTCCACAGCTTTTAATCTCATAAATTTTAAACCGTGCCTGCATTTTTAAGTTATACTTGCAAAATACCTGTTCGGTCTTGGCTGAAATTACAGTAGACTAACCACAGTGATTTGGAATCAAAGGTCTGCTGAGAAGTAGCTACTTGCTGCTCTGTCTGAACTGCCAAGAGATTTGGGTTTAAATTACCTGATTTAGATGTTTCACCAGTTAGACATAGTAGAAATGAAAAAGTGTTTGTTTTGTAAGCATCCAGATTCCAACACTCCCATGCCCCAGCTGACCCAAAAAAAGGCTTATTATGCTTATTCCCTGAGGCAATTTCTAATTATTGAAGATTCGAATCTGTAAGAGAGATTAAAATGATGAGTACTTCTAGTGCAAATTTACTTTGCAGGAACATTTTGTGACTGAACAAGCCAATACCCCCAAGCTCTGACAATATTTCATTCATCCTGGTTGCTTTGGGTGGGAAAATGAAGACAGAGTGCCCACTTGCAGTGCCTTTTTCCAATCTCCATTGAGGAGATGCTTGACCTTCCTACTAACTCCAGCTCCTCCTCTTCCTTTTCCCCAAGCAAAATGGAGCTTCTACCTTTCAGCACCATCCTGAAGGTCTGCAGCTGCTTTGTAAAGCTGGATGTCCCAGACAATGTATGCATGAGGATTACCCAGTATTTGATCATTGTGAAAGGTTGACACACCTCACCCCTTCCCTCCTCCTCCATAAATAATCCAGGGGGGATCGCCTAGAGTTGTAGGCTTATAGAGTCCCTGATTCTTCTCCGCAGTGATTTCAGTGGAGAGTTGTTAGTCTTGAACACACACACACACTGAGGACTTCCCAAGTATTGGGAAGGGGTCTCCAGCTTCTCTGATGAGTTTGTGATATGTTTGATTAGTGGAGCCTACTTGGAGTTTGCCTGTTTGAAGGGGAGACCAAATCTTTCAGATGTAGGTGAATGCAGTGCAGGTATTCCTTTGACCTTACATATTTACAAATAAAAGTTAACAACAGCTCTCTTGGCTTTCACGTAAACAATTAGATTATTTTGAGGAAAACACCCTGTAGCGGTGAACTGGGATTATGCAACTTTCTCATTCTTAAGCAGACATTTAGCAAGATATATTTTACTGTTTAAATCTAAAAATAGAATGGGTACACTGTGTTTTGTGACCTTAGTTTAATTTTTCCATTCTCTTTCATGCACATTACAAGCTACCTCCTGCAGCTTGCTCTGCAAATGGCCTCACATAATTTGACCATACCGGCAGTTTCCTCTTGGTGTGAAGCTGAAACCACATTTTTGGGGATGTGTCCTCTCTGTTTCTTAGCTGGAGAGCTTAAAGGGCAGGAATTATGCGAAGCATTGTGCTACGAGCAACACAAACTGTAAGGCACTTCTGTGTTCAGTTTCCTTACAGTAAGATTGTGCATGACCCCAGAGTAAGTCTTAAAATAATCAATCCAGGGCATCCAACCTCTTTAATCACTTCTGCTCTGCTGTAGTCCCAGAGGGTGGTAATGCCTGGTTATTAATTGTAAGGAAATAAGGTCAAAGTCTCTAACCATGTAATTTTGATGTTTGAGGAAATACAGTATGGCTTTTAATGGAGAAGATAGCAGCCATTCCACTTTGGACAATTTTTGAAGCTTCAGAGTTGATTTTATTTCCAGGCCTTTTGCAAATATTCACAAAACAGAACGGTGCCAAAACATCTATATTTAGAGTCGGAATTTTTATATGAGTGCTCTCTTTATTTTGGGTCTCCGTCTCTCTCAGCTACCTGAATTTAGTGCTCTAGAACACTCACTATTTCATAATAAAACTACAGGTGAAACTAAATTAATTCTCTGTGGTTAGGTTCAACTTCATTTTAGTAGAAAACTCCAGAAAGCATTAATAATGATTTCTATTTTAGGGATTGATCTCCCCCTCTATGACCATACAGAATTCTAAATGAGAGGGACTCTTTTTAAAGTAAAGTCTCATGGTGGTCCTACTCCTGGGCTATGTGAAGCCGATCCATTGATACTGGTAGAATTGATTTTGTTTGCTTAGCTAAAGTATTGAATAACATTTCAGGAATTTTCTGGTCCTCGAACATTCTCCCTTTACAAGTCCCTGTTGACACTGAGCAAGAGACTGGCAGTCGAGATGATCCTTGTTTGAATGTCCAGTTTGCCAGTTTTGCAAGGGAGGATTATAATCTATAAATATTCAAACAGGAAGATAAACAGGATGTGATGGCTTCTATTAAACTAAGTTCTTTAATTATTTGCTATGGTAATACCAGTGGTAGGACCAATATGAAATGCTATTTACTAGGTTTAACACTAACCTTCCAGTTCTGTTTGGAGAGCAGACAGCTTTTATGGGAAGAATTACTTAGATTTCTTCATTTTGAGTCACCCTTCACCTGTCTTTAGGGACAGATATTAGGGACGCCTAATAGTCATTGAAGGAAGATGTTTAGCACTTCAGGGTCAGGCCTTCTTTAACGGCTTCCATTTGCATCACCATCAGATTATTTCTGAACATGTGGGTCCTGCCAGTGTACTTGATGGTTTTCCTCTCCTGGTCAACAAGGTGGAACTGAACTCTAAAATTAAAAACTTTTAATGAAGATCTGTGAACAGTTACATTCCTCATCCCTGCCTTAGTAGGCTTACGTCCTGCTTTTCTCAAAGGAGGCTTGTCCAGATGACTGGGGACTTGTCATAGTCCAAATCCTGGAAGTATCCAACCTCCATCAGTGTGGTCACCTGCTTGTAGGTCAGCACATGGGGAGCTACATCCTAGGGCAGCTCCAGCTGAGAACATGAGCTGCTGTAGTCTTAGCTGAGGCAAATATCTGTACACATGAGATTTCAAGATTCCCTAGATAAAGCACAGACTGGAAAGCTGTAAAGTATGTTCAGTAGTGATGTACATCCCCAAAACCTTTTTATCCCAGTCTAGGGGGAACCAATGCCTCAACAGCAGTGTATCAAAGTTATTTGCAAAGGAGGAGATGCTGCTTTCATGTGCTGCAGGCAGCAACGAAACACTTAGTTGTTGACAGTCCATCAGGTGTAGTGAGAGCTGTGAACGGGCTGTCTCACCCAGGGATTGGTGTGTCCCTAGTACAAAACTGCCTTCTGAGTACTTGGGACATCGTGCAGGAAAGCTGTTTTTCCAGAGTGGATGCTCCAAAGGGGTCCTCGACGGTGGAGGCTGTTGCTGCTGCTCTTGAGAAGTTTTAAGTGGCAAGAAGGAGTGAGGAAGAAATTATTTAGGATTATAGCTCAGGGCATTCAGAGAACGTGATGTGGAGGCCTGTGTGAGTAACTGTAGATACTGTGCTGTCACAGGGACCACAGCCTGGCCACTGGATCAAGGAAAACCTTGTAGTACACTTGGGGACTGGAAGCATTGTCAGAGATTACAGTTCTTTCTGCAGAACACCTTTGAAATAGGGACTCCTAGGACCAGCCTGAGGAGGAGGTTTCCAGAGGAGACAAAAGCATAGGCAGAGGTTAGGGCTGTTACAGCATCAGGATGCCAGAGTTTAAGAGTAGATGCTTTGCCTCACCTTGATGGAATAAAAAAGTACTCTTACCTTCCTGTTTGGACAGAAATACTCAGTGTGGCACTGAGTGTTGAGCCCCACTCCTTCCACACTTTCCGCTCATGTGGCATTTGATACAAGCATTATGGAACATCCCCTTATTGTAACGGGTGAAGCCTAATGGTGGGTCCAGTCTGAACCTTGCCCCAGGCTGTACCAAGTGTTGCTTCTGGAGGCAAGGGGGTGTAAGGCAGGCCCCCAGCAGAGTGTGCGTGCTCCTCCTCATGTAGCACAGCTCCTCCCTGTGCAGCCGGACATGGCCCAGGTTCTTATGTGGGCACGACTTCAGTGGAGATAAAAAAACCTGGGGAAGAGCCCCCCAGGTCTGGAGCCATCAGCTCCAGGGCTGGGCCAGCAGTGGTGCCCCTGCTCTCGGACAGACAACATGCCATTCTGTACTGTCAGCAGATGTTTGTTTTCATTCTGGTTTGGACAGGCTTGGAGGGAAACTGGATGCTTTCCAGTTCTGTCCATCCTTAGTTTCTTCTCATCGGGTAGAGAACAACTGAAGTTATTTCTGTCATTGCACAAGTGCTCAGGCGGTGTTTTGTTGACCAGCCATGGTAACCTCGGTGCGAGCCAGATGTGGGAGCTCCTCCCGGGGTTGCTGCACGTGTGTTCCCACTGCAAACCCCCCGCCCCATCTGCCCCTCCTGGCTGATGTCCGCAGAAACCGCATCTCTGCAGCTTGAGGTCCCTGAAAGTAGAGCTCAGCACCACTGGCCTTTGCAACCAGCCTTAGGTTTACCATCCTCAGCCGTCACTTAACACGGGGGAAGAAGTTAAAGAAACAGTGTTGTGGCGTAAGGGATCGTGTTCAGAGCTGGAAAACTGCAGCTTTAGGGATTACAGGGAAAAAAAATCAGAGCATGGGTAGGTTTACCCTTAAAACCTTCTATTGGAGAAGACCAGTAGGCCCCAGTGCTGGGCTGGCTGTGCCCGGTGAGTACCTGTGTCTCAAGTCACCTCCCTCCATCACCAACCTCCACTGCTCAGCGAGGGCTGTGAAGGTGCTGGGCACACCATCCTGCTCCTGCTGCTGTAAGTTTCCACGCTCCCATGAATGGATTAGGCAGAGGGAAGTGGGGCCTCTGACATACTTTTCCAAACCAAAACAAAGCTGGCAAGTCTAATTTTAGGCCTGGTTTAATATGGAAATGATATCAAATCTGACACAAAGCTTTTCCATTCTCCTGGTAATTAATTTCTGTGTATTTGTCTTGTGGGTGGAAGAGGCTGAGAATTGATAGCTTGCTTTGGACAGCTGGGTTTACAATCAAAAGTTTTTATCAATAAAGAGCAAAATGAAAGGGAAGTGATACCACACACAGGCATAGCTTTGCTTCAATTTGCTGTTGAACCAACATGTTTGAACTCCTCTCTGTTTGCCTTGGGACAAGGTGTGTAGCAGCAGAGTGTCTGCCTGCCAGCCTCCAGCTGACTTGTTAGAAAATAACTTATGGGGATGTTGTGACTGATGTTCTTCTCTCTTTCTGTCTGTCCCCACCCCCTCACTGTCTCTCTGTGCCTGATTTTGTTTGCCTGTTAGGTTTTTGTGGCCAGTCCAAACAAAACACAGCCTATTGTGGAGATCCTGTTGAAAAACCAACCCAAGCTAATTGAGTTTCTGAGCAATTTCCAGAAAGAGAGGACTGACGACGAACAATTCACTGATGAGAAGAACTACCTGATTAAGCAAATCCGAGACTTGAAAAAGCCGACGGCATGAAGAGCTCCTCTTGTTTTCCACTGTAGACATTAAACTCAGTTGTTAACTTCCTCTGTGTCCCTTAAACACCACAATAGTGCTTGAGAAGGCACAGCAAGTGCCTGGTTTTTATTTTGTCTTTGTTCCTAGATGTCAAGAATATAGGGGTTTTACATGAGAACTAAAAAACCAAAAATCTAGAATAATATATTATTTTTAATCAAGACTATAATTATTTATGTCAGTTTAGAATCTTTCTGTAATAGAAGCTGGTGTGACAGATTTTCATTTGTGCTCAAGAAGAATGAACCTCTTTGCTTAACTTTATCCACAAACTCAAGCTGCTGGCGAGTGCACAGAGCCGGTCTTCTGAGGACTGTAACGTTGTTCCTTCACACCTGTCATTGTGACTTGTTTCTAGCGCTGCACACACACACAAGACTGTGAAAGAGTACCTTTGTCTCTGGAGTTAGCTGCACTTACAGGTCAAGTCCTTTAGTCAGAAGAGCAGGAGATGAAAAGGCAGTAAAGGTCACGTGTTTGCTTCATTTTGTATTCTTTCATCTTTAAGTTTTCTTTTCCCCTAGATCAGAAGTTTCCTATTTAGTGCTGGGGAACGGATGGATACATCAGCCAGATGAGCTGCTTCTGCCTGGCTCCCACTTTCCTGTATGTAATCTGTCTTTTGTTAGAGCACAGGCCAATCCCATCAGCTCCCAAGCAGTCTGATGAGGAGCAGTCCCAGATACACGGTGTCCATGTACCCACCAATGGGAAGAAGGCAAGAGCAATTCCCCTCCATCAAGGCTGTGCTCTATTGCCAGTAAAGATCCTGCATCTACAGAAACCAGCAATAGCAGGGAATATTGGGTCATGGCCAGAGCTGCTTGGCTGAATTGTGCTGAGTGCTGAGCCCCAGCACCAGTGAGAGAGGAGTGTCCTCAGTGTCTTCCCATCTGAATTCCAGTGCTATCTGTGCAAGGTGGGGTTGAGCCGAGTTCGGCAAGGGGATGCTGAAAAGCCTCAGCCTGAACCGCTGAGTGGGCTGAGGTCCCCAAGCCTGCAGGTGCTTTCAAAGCTCAGAGCATTTACTGGATATCAAAATCAAGAGTTGGAGGCCATTTAGCAGCCCCAGGCACCAAAGGCTACTTATAGTCTGGCATTTTTCTGTCCTTGCTCATCCTGACGTGAATTCAGGTTCTGCATTAAAGTTGTAGAATAGGAAATTGTTGCGCTGCTAATGTTTTGTTTAATAAGCTCTGTGGTACACACAGTGTTTCCCTGGTGTGTTGGAAGAGGTTTTTTGGGTCTTTTGTTTTCTAGCAGGAAAATGTTACTCTGAAGCTTTATTAGGAAGTGGAGTTTGAGAGCAGGGAGTGGAAATTTCTTGAATTTTTCTGGACAGCCTAAGTTCTGAGTTTTCCTATTTGCTGTAAGACAATGCTTTAGCTAAAGCTCTAGCTAATGCTTCAGATAAAAGGGGACACTGAATTGTAAAAACAGAACAAGCCGTTTTCTTTCATTAAACTGTGGTATATTGGGGTGACTGATACTTTAATTTTTGTGCTTTAGAAAAGGGAGGAAGTGGAACAGATTGTGGACTCATGTTTCTTTTTTTCAGATGTCAGATACACACAACAAATATACATCTTAGTAGCCTGGAATTAAAAAAAAAAATATTTACAAGCTATTAAAGGCATGATTACTGATCACCCTTTATTTCTATCCCTGTGGGTTTTTTTCCTCTTGCCTTTCTAGGTAGCCAGACTCCACGCAGTGCTAAATTCCTTCCCTCCTTTGCCAACTGGTTTCAGCAGATGGAGAGAGATGAGCACTGCCTTTGGAGCTTAGTGCACTTTGAAGCATCCCCACTGCAGCCCTGGCTTAGCCTGACCACAGGCTGCACCTCGAGCCCCGTGGGTGGTGCTCACTGTCAGTGGTCACTTGCGGGTTGATGAGGAACCATCTCTGGAATCGCAGTCCTTGGAGCCAGTGATTTAAGTTTGATCCTATGAGATCTGGAGCCTGAATCCGAGGAGTGCTTGGCTGTGCTCTGAGCTCCTGGGGTGGGGCTGGTCTCCAGGGCTGGTTTAACACAGAGACACGTGTCCATCGCCTCAGCCCCTGGAGTCACATGAGAACACGGGGCTTCCAGCCAGTGCTCGGAAAAAGCATCTAATGGAGTGTTGCTGGGGAATGCCTGTCCTTGACAAAGTGAATGTGACCCACACAGAGGTGCCCAGAGAGTGAGGGGTCAGTGCTGTGAGCTGCTCTTTTCTGCACGGCCTGGACACGGAGCACTTGAAGGCATACAAACGTGGCTATAATACGAGGAGTGAAGGGACACCCTGGTGTTTGTGTAGGCAGAGACATGTAAGGCCAACAGGGAACAGGGTGTTGGGCCCCGTCCCTGCAAGGCCAGCCTTTCCCAGGGCAAGCAGTCATCGGACCACGTGAGTAAGTGGTAAGAAAAACTTTGAAAAAGGGGTCTGTGTGTGTGTCTGCAAGAGAGAGGGGGAAAAAGGTGTAGTCTTACAGTAAAACTACACTTTCCAGGCCCCTTGCAGCTTATTTTACAAGAAGCCAGTCCAGAAGTAGATATTGCCAACACATCTCAAAGTAACTGAGTCTCCCCCAAGCTCAGCTTGCTTAGGTCTTTGAAAGAATAAAAAGCAAAAGAAAGGGTGAGGATGAAATTAAGCACCATAATAATATTTCACAGCAGGTGGGGACACATCCCTAATTAAATGAAAATGAGGTCTTTTTTAGTGCGACTTTGATATGAGCCACAGAACTCCCAATTTCCTTTGGTGCATTCAGTCAAGGTGGTTCTTCTGCCTAAGGGAGTGCTCCCACCAGGAACTCATAATTTATCTGAAATTACTATCTGAGGGAGCTATGGGATTGCAGGACACTGTTCATCAGAGTGAGGACAGGAAAGAAGGTTGTAATCCAGAGAGAAAGAAGCTGGGGGATGCTTGGTCTGCAGCCTCTCCATTCCAATCCCTTCCCAGCACTCAGGGGAGTTTGGATCATACGAATGGACCTCTGCCAACATGCAGTGTACAATCCTGCAACGTCAAACCTTATTTGATACAGCAGAGTGCCAGGAATCTTTAAACCATAAACTTCTGTCCTGGGATTTGGGCAGCTTGTGCTGAAACAAGAAAAATCTGATTAGAGGCGGCAACAGGCTCCCCAGCGCGCACTGGCATGTGCACCAGCAGGTGTGAACCCGGGGGAGGCCACAGGACTCTGGCCTTCAACAGATGTGGGCGTTAGGACTGCTTGAGCCTCTTAATCTTCATTCTCCAGAGGAAAGATCAGACAAGAAGGAAAGAATGACTTGGACCTTGTAATCTAATGATAACGGCACAGGCACGAGGGAGAGGAGCTCCAGATCCCATTTGTTCTTTAGCACGTGCTTTGCTCTTGTCTGTGAAATTGGAGCAGGGCTAAGAGAACTCAGGCCTCTTTCCAAAGGGCGCAGTGGTTTTTGGTCAGTAGAGAGGCTTCTTCTCTGGGCCAACAAGTGCTTCATTTTTCTGTCTGAAGTGGAAACAGTTCAACATTTTGGCTCTAAGCCCCTTCCCGCAGAACATCTTATGCCTGGTGGTGATAGTTGTTACAAGGCATTGTGACATGAAAGGTAATTGTGCCTTAGCTCTCCCCTTTCTTGAGTAAGCATTCTTGCATAAAAATATAGGTTTCCAGGGACTGGGTATAAGGTGTCCTGGAGCCTCCAGTGGGAGGTTTGGCCCCATGGTGAGAGGGACTCCTGTGGGTGAGAGCTGCTGTGGCCAGGGGAAGAGAAGGAAGAGAAAGTCCCTTCATGCCAGCCCATGCTGAAGGTGAGCCTTGCCTCCAGCAAAGGCTCCAATCCCTCAGGCTCCGTTGTGAGGCCACAAGGTATGAGCAGACCAAGCCAGCTCTGAGCACAGTTTGTGCTGGGCAAGGAGTGTGGGACAAGGCTAAGGGGAAGCCTAAGCCTAACTGCAAGGTTAGCAGTTTTGGCCGTGTGGTTCAGCTCTAAGCCAAGTGTCTCACAGGGCTGTGACTTGGCCCAGCTTCTTCAGGAACCCCAGGGAGAGGCAGGCCATGAGCTCAGCCCTCCTAACTCATGGTCCTGCTCCACAGAGCCTGCCTCGAGCTGGCCCCTCTTTCCAGGAATGTGAGAGGAGGAAAAATAATCAAACAACCCACCCCTTCTGTGTGGCATCAGTTGCAAGGGACTTTCCAAAGCCACGGTAAAAATAACCTTTTCCATCTCAGGGTGTGTTGCAGCAAGTGGCAGCATTGGGACAGCCTGTGCCAGGGGTGCAGCTGTGGCCAGCCATGCCACAGAGGGGAGGCAGCTCCCCCCATGTGGCTCAGTGACTGTTATGCTGGGGAGAGGGCAGGTGTTGAGCCAGCACATCCCGCGGGACAGCGGTCGGCCTTGCCTTGTGCTGCTGAACACTGTAATTCGCCATTGCTACAAGAGCTCTGTAGCTGTTTTCATCACCCTACAGCACTGGCACCAACTGGGAGGGCTTTGCTGCCGAGCCTTGTCCCCAAGAAAGTCTCGCACTGCCCTTGGCACCTGTGAGACTGCAGGTATCTGCTGTGGTGCAGCACATGAGCCATGGCCTCGTGTGTGTCCCACGCCACCTCAACCTCCTCCCTCGCTTGGTGTCTGTTTTGCTCCTTGGCAGTGATGCCCACAGATCTATGGGATGAGCTGTGCTTTTCTTCAGAGCCTCTCCCTCAAGCCCAGATTTGGGAATGAAGCCTCATTGTCCCATGGCCAAATATGTAACCTGTGTGTCTTACCTGCCACGCTGTGCCAGCAGGCACCTCCGACATGTTGAGGTTTGACAAACAGTTGGACACAAGAAGCACCTGACCCCTGAGGTGACAGATATGAACAGCCTTTTGGCTGCACAACAGACACCAGCCCAGTCATAGCACCATAGCCCACCTCCTCACAGTTAAAGGAACAGAACCCACCCAACTCCCCAGTGCAGCTCTCCTGGGGAGAGCTGCCAGTCCACTAGTGAATGGAGTTATTTCTTCCAAGGACACAGAGAAGACAGGACCATGTCTCTGAGGCCATGAAGTGCCTTGCTTAACTCTTATGAACAGAGGCCCTTTATTTCCAAATTGCAGGGTACATTGCCTCTCCTAACATTCAGCTTTGGCAATGGCAATGCCCTTCAACTCCCTTGTAGAACAGCTGGCTTTGACAAGGGTCTGGAGCGGATTTAAAAATACCCCTGTCAAAGCAGAGCCCGCTGCATCTGTTTGTGCAAACATGCAGTCAGGGTTGGCTTCTCAGCAGGCGGCACACCCCGGCACTGCCCTGCCCCGGCAGCCAGCAGGGAGCAAACAAACCCGGCATTTGCTCAGGCAGATGGTCAGATGCCCAACGGGCTCTATGTTCGTGGAACAAGCGGGAGCCTGCAGGGAGCAGGGCTCTCGAAATCCCATGGGGGAAATGGAGAAAGGCATCTCCTCCCCATTTTAAAGCTGGGTGTGAGGGAAAAGTTATATTCACAGATTGATCTGCCTTGTGCCCCAAGGAGTGTCAAGGGCAGAGCCACAATTAGCTCATGGCACAGAGCAGGTTCTTGCTGTGGGCTGACAGCAATGGCTTGTGCTTCCTCTCCAAGGCTCGAAGGAAAGCAACAGTCCCCAGCAACACTGGGGAAAGGGACCTAAGAAAGCAGGATGTCCCAGGGGATGGCAGACATTGCAGAGGGAGGAGAGGCATATGTTCATTCCAACAAAAGACCCAGCTCTCCTGCTAATAAATAGCAGTTCTAGCCATACAGTTAAGCTCCTCTGCTTCCTGCTGGCTTTTGTTTTCTCTAGCTAAATCTGTCTTCCCCCACAATAGGAATGAAAGACTAACTGCAGGTGAATGTACTGGCATTCACACTATCTTACATAGGTCTTTCAGGTATTTCTGAAATGACACTGGGGAGAAAGAGGGGAATGTGTCTATGCTGACATTTGTGTGACATGTCCCTAAGGCCTGGCTCTTGCTGAAGTTATTGTTCAAATGCTTCACGGTTTCCCTGGGCTTCTTCAACCCCTTATTTTTCCTCCAAGTTAGAAATTTATCTGCCCTGGAGGAAAATTTCCTTGCAAAGCAGTGAGGTGACTTCCCTGGAGCCAAAGTAAAGATAGCTGAGCAATGTGGGAGAAGGAGGGGGAAAATGCGGGCAGACTGCAAAGGCTCCATTGTTGTTAATATATCTGCCTAGTGCCACTGAGAATGTGTTGCAGGAGTACATTGAAGCTGAAACAGACCCCATCACTTCAATAGTGGTGGGAATGCACAGTGGTCCTGTAGCTATGGGAAGCCGCCCAGTGCTGAGGCAGAGCTTGGCTCCCCAGAAAAGTGAAGTGGAAAAATTTCCTGTACAAACAGCTGATACTTGGAGTGCAGAAGATAAATGTCACACTGCAAAATACCCCAGGGAAAAAGCCATGCTCAGCGTTTTCCTCTAAATGTCTGTTCCCAGCCCAAACATGGTGAAGCCTGTGCTGCTGCCCGCCAAGTGAGGAGGCCCTTTACCTACATGTCAGACATGCCAGCCACAATTTTTCCTCTTCCCATTTATAAGCTCTGAGCTGTCTCGAGTGTTCTGACATTTACGGTGAGCATCAGCACACCTTTGTCTTCTGCTGTCTGCAGCAGCACAACTCTCCGTGTGCCGGTCACAGTCACACAATCATGGAGTGGCTAGGGTTGGAAGGGACCTCTGGAGACCATCCTGTCCAATCCCCCAGCTAAAGTAGGTTCACCTGGAGCAGATTGCACAGGATTGCATCCAGGTGGGGTTTAAGTGTCTCCAGGGAAGGAGACTCCACAGCCTACCCGAGCAGCCTGTTCTGGTGCTCTCTTACCCTCGCAGTGAAGACTTTCTCCCTCATATTCAGACACAACTCCCTGTGTTTCGTTTGTGCCCGTTGTCCCATGCCGTGTCCCTGGGAATCACTGGAAAGAGTCTGGCCTCACCATCCTGTAGGCACCCGGCCTTAAGACATTTGTATGCGCTAATATAATATTTATAAATAATATAATTTGTATGTGGCAGACCACAGCTGCTCACTCGCTACTCGCTCCCCGCTCCCGGGGCCTGAGCCCGGCACGCCCGTGGATCCCGGCATCCCGGTGGATCCCCCCCCTCCCGGGGCGGCCTCCCCAGGAGACATTTCCCTGCCAGCAGCGCCCCCTCGCGGCCACGGTGCAGTGATGCGCTTTCCCACGGCGGCGGGAGGGGCGGGCGCGCTGGGGAAATTAATTTCATTGATCGCCAATCAAATTAGAGCTGGGGAATGAGAAATAAAATCACATTTTAGAACAACTTCCCCCCATCCCTCCCTTCTTTCCGGGCTCAACTTCACTCACGATTTTCTCTACCTCCATCCCCGCAGTGGTGCAGGGGGGACGGGGAATGGAGGCTGCGGTCAGTTCACCCCACATTGTCTCTGCCGCTCCTTCCTCCTCGCAGGGAGGACTCCTCACACTTCCCATGCTCCAGCATGGGTCCCTCCCACGGGAGACAGTCCTCCGCGAACTTCAACATGAGTTCTTCCCACGGGCTGCAGTTCTTCACCAACTGTTCCTTCAGGAACAGGCTGCTCCAACACGGATCCCCACAGGTTACAAGTCCTGCCCTCAAACCTGCTCCAGTGTGGGCTCCTATCTCCACTGGCTTCCCACAGGTCCTGACAGAAGCCTGATCCAGTGCACACATCCCATGGGGTCAGAGTCTCTTTTGGGCATCCACCTGCTCAGATGTGGAATCCTGCATGGGCTGCAGGGAGATCTCTGTTCCCCCCATAGACCCCCACGGGCCGCAGAGGCACAGCTGCCTCACCATGGGCTGCACCACGGGCTGCAGGGGATTCTCTGCTCCAACACCTGTAGCACCTCCTGCCCCTCCTTCTGCACTGACCTTGGTGTCACAGCAGGGCTGTTTCTTTTGCCTCCTCTCTCCAGCTACAGCTGCTCTTGTACAGTGACTTTCCCCCACTTCTTAAATCTATTGTCCCAGAGGTGCTACCACCATTACTGATTGGCTTGGCCTTAGCCAGCAATGTGTCTGTCCTGGATCCGGCTGGCACCAGCTGTGTCAGACATGGGGAAAACTTCTGGCACCATCTCTTAGAACCCACCCCTGAAGCCACCCACTATCAATCCCTGATATACAGATCCAATACAACAGTAATCCAGATCTATTCGAAATCAGCACATACCATCAGCCTTCTTTGGTTTCCTATTCTCCAAGGAATGTCACTTACTGGATCTAACAAATTAAAGCCAGGTATCTGAAGTCTGGTTTGCAGGCACAATGACTGAAACAAAAAAAAAGCCATCGAGAGGACTGCAAAGCTTTTCAGAGAAGTCCCCACGTTAAACATGGCTCTGGGAAGCCCGTCCCACTGCCAGCCTGGTTGTGTCCCACTGACTGTTCACTGTGTGCCTACGATGACATTTCAGTTCAAAAACACTTCTGAAATGCATCCCCCTGCTTACTGCATGTGGCTCAGTTACACAAGCCAGTCCTGGAGTGCATTGAATGGATTCCTTTCAGATTAACAGGAAAACGAGCTGTAGGAATAGCCCTTAGTGCACTCCACTGGCTATCAGGCCCTCAGCCCATGTGCTCAGGCTGGAACTAGGTGGATGGAAAACCCCTGATAGGGGTCAGACCCCCAACATCACCTTCTTCATGCTACAGACTCTCACAGCTGTTGACCCTGATCACCACAGCGATCCGGCTCTGCTCTGCGTGACTGGGAACTGGGACACCTGTGTGTGCCCATACAAGCAATCCAGGGCAGCAAAGCAGGAAGTGCAGCAGGGACCAATTTACTGCTGGATGGTCAAAGCTTCACCGACTTTGATCCTCTCTAATCAAGGAACAGCCTGTGGAGGTGGCAGCTCACGCAGTGCTCCCTGAGGCAGTTCTTACTCTGGACGGAATTAGTACTCACAGGCCCGAGGAAGGGTATCCCAGCCCTTTCCTGGGACTGGCAGGAGGCACAGTCTCATGTTGAGACAAATTCTTCAGGCAGAGCAGAGGCAGGCGATGCGGCGCAGCAAACAGCTGGAGCTGCAGGAGCAAGGAGAGCACCAGGCCCGTAAGGGGTGTGAGCATTCCAAAGCACTCCGTAATGTTCCTAATAACCCGATGCACTTAAAAATACACTTCAGTACTTACTGTCAGATTAATTTATTAGCAGAAAACATGTTTTGCTGTAAGGCAGACAATTAACAGAGAATTTCTGTAATTCTCAGTCAAGAGGCCAAATTATTACTGATAGTTAATACCTGCAATTAAAATTACTGTTCTGAAATGAATGGAAGAGACACAAAATGCACATGGAAATTTCATACAACATATAAAAGATACAACTTTAACATTTTGTGAGTAAATACTTTGTAATTTTTATGTAAGAAACAAACATCCTAGAGATCATTTGCAAAATAAGCACTGCAGGAGATGTCCAATCTTCCATGGCTATCCCTGGCAAGCAGACAAGCACAGCAGCACCTACAGAGTCCACAGGCTGAGAGAGAAACACCATTCACATTGTTCCTGTTGGCCAAGATATTAGTCCCTACTTTGTGATTCCAGTAAAAATTGAAGAAGTAGGGTTATATTGATAATCAGAGCCTACAGAAATTTGTGAGCCCCTGGAGGAATCTGTAGAATACAGCAAGACACAAATAAAGCCAGGCTTCCAAGCCTTCAGCCTTACAAGCAATTCCAAGTTTCACAGATAATTTTTTTAAAAAATCCTCTTTAAAAAAAAAATGATTAAAAGTAAAGGTAGAATCTTAACTCCTCCAGAAGTACAAGTTACCAGCAGCATTTACTGCAGTGTAGTTATTTAATGTGCGTGATATTTGACTTGTATCTTGACCACTTCTCTGTGTATCCAGGCCACCTATAATGTTTCAGGGACTTTTTGATTTCAGCTGTTCATATAAAGACACAGATTTTACTGATTTTGATACCAGCAGACTGATCAGTATAAAACTTGAAGGGGCCTTAAACCTAGCCCTGTTTTTTTCATTGCTTCTACCTCAAGTAGAAGAGCATTGCCAATGGATTATGGGAACCAGAAGGTTTCAGTGGGTGGAGTAGGGCAGACTTTAATTTGGGCAGTGATCTGTCGAAAAAGCCAAGAATAATTATTCTAACACAAGATGCTCAGAAGTAGTGAGGAGGAAATATGTCAAATATTTGTGATTTAAAAACCCATTATGAAACACCAACATTCGACTTTATCCTCATATGAAAGATGCGAACAATGAAACTATAGAATCCTTGATCAGAGAAAAAAACCTGTCTTTCTGAGGTTTGTGCAGCACCCAGATCAACAACTTAGTCCCCCTGCAGCTGGATCTACTCATCCTAGATTCAGGACCTGGGTTCCTCAGCACCAGATTACAAGACCTGGTGAAGCGGCAGCTCAGCAATTTCCCCATGAGCTACAGTGAGAAAGCAGTCTTTTGAGGTGTGATGCAAAAATGGATTTCACCATCATGCCCTTAAGTTGACAAACAGGGGCAGATTTTTCTCTTTCACTCTCTACCTGGCCCTGGGAAAGGAAGCTGTATACCTCCTGCTTGGCAAGGCAGCAGTGGTGAAGGAGGTCAGAACATGTCAGAATCAACCAGCAGCCCTGGAGTAGCCTTCAGTCTAACCAGGCTCAGAGAAACAGCAGCTTCTCCAGCTCCAGGAAGAGTGAATTCTCATGATGGTAAGAGGATATAAGCATTCCCCAGTTCTAAAGTCCAGGTACTCAAGAATGAAGCTATATTATGAGCCATGGGGAAGCATAGCTCCTTCCTGAAGCCCCAAGCATCAACAACTGTATCTTAAATTACAGGACCAGTAGCCAAACTGGGTGAGCACAAATTCCATACAATAATGTCATGTTAAGGGTGCACTGCACACTATCCAATCACAGCTCTGCTGTCTAGTTCCAAGCTTTTCCAAAACCTAAAAGAAACAAAGAGAACCTACAGCAGCATCTTAAACATGATTCCCTTTTCAGGACTTTAAGGAGGGCAGCAAAGAAAAAATGCATGAAAGAACTGGAAAAGGGCTGTTCATGTATCCTACCAGCAGCAGCAGAAAAAGGTGTTATGGTATTTGCACTTGAGAGCTCAGCAGAGGAGTGAATAGAAAGTCCTAGGGCATCTGCTAAAACAAACAACTAGAGGTCAGATTCAAAGCAGGAAGCAGATGCGAATTAGGAGAGAGACCTCTCAAAAGATGGGTACAACTCATTGTTCTGGTTACCAATTTCCTACCCCTCAAAACTAGCAAAAGCACTAGACTGCAGTTTCACTGCTGTTTTAATGTCACCCTTGCTCCATATTAAAGATTGGCACCTGAAAGGATTTGGGCTATTCCCAAATATAGATCATCCTATCTAAGAAACAACAGGACACTGGCAATTTATTCACCTCTGTAGTCCTAGAAGCCTGTTAGTGAAGATTAACAAAGACACTTGCAGTCTTTACATTTAGGTAGGGGCCAGTGAGATGCATACAGCCAAGTGCTTTTAGGCCTGCATCCAGAAGCTGAGAAAAAACAAAGCTAATCTTTGTCTTCATTAAATCAGATGGACTGCACTTGAGGAAGGACACAAAGCAGCAAGGCAAATACCATGAAACAAAACAGCTCTACTGCTCTGGTAGGTGGAAGGAAGACAGTGTGTATGAGAGACAAGATTGATCTCCAAATCATTTACCTAGCAATGATTGCTATCCCAATGGTTTTGTGTCTATTATATTGCGAAGCAGACTGAGAAGCAAAAGCCACTTTCAGGAACAGAAATAGTTGCTGGTGATCATTTATCTACCATTTCCTAGAAGATCCCTTTGACGACTGTATTTGAAGAACCAGGGCTTATTTCTGCATTTTGCTAGCCCAGAACTTAGAAATCCATTCCCTCGTCCCATACACCAAGCAAATAAGACACCATTTTACTCTTACTTTGATCTATCAGCAACAAACTTTCAGTTTTTTTTTTTTTTTATGTGTTAACAATGATCAGCCACCCAGTTACTTTCACAGAAAATACAAGCAGCATGTTTTCGCCAGGAGCTTCTAAATTAAAAAGACCTTCAGGTAATTCCGTAAAACATCAAAGACATCATAAATAAACGTATTGTAAAATTCACTTTCCAAACAATAAATAAAACTCTTCCTTATTTGAAAGTGCAAATAGGCTATATTATAAAAAGTATGAAGCAAGACTGCAGAAGTGCTTAATTATTCAATAGTGACCAAGACACAGTTTCTTGTTTTGGTGCAGCTGGTCATCCAGCAATTTTGTTTTCTGGACCCCATCTAAAGAAAAAAACATGCATCAAACATTAATACAATAGCAAGTACAGTCTAAATACTCAACACAGACAGGCACACTGGAATAACACCGGGGGTGGGCAGGGGATGGAGATTATCTTCTTCGCTTCACAGAGGAACATGCAGCAAGCGCAGCTAAGAGGAATATACTAAGGAAAGAGAGCAACTTAAAACAGTTCAGTGTTGAAAATGCAAGCACACCACATTAAAGAAAACATTAGAGAAATGAGCCTTGTTAAAGGCTGTCAAACAAAGCACCCCAGAATGAATCTTTTTCCAGCTGGGTCTAAAAACCTTTAACAGAGGAAGGGACAAACAAGCCCTAACATTTTGCAGTGATCACTAATGGCAAAAACACTACTCTGAGCCTTTCCCCCAGCCCATAAGGAAATAGCTTAATGAAGAGACTTCTCCACTGACTTACCTCACTACATGTCAGGACATACCTTGGAGTACGTGGCTATTCGTGTGCCACAAAAAGCACCTTCAGTCTTTTCTAATGCCCCTATCACGGTACTCAGGGCTTTGAGTAACTGCCAACTCCCTACCTTTACACTCTGTGTCTTCCTGCTTGCGGCACAAAAATTATTTAGCTGCTATTTCCATGTTATTTTCCCCTCTGAATGAGAAACATTTTAAGGATTATTAGCTGACAGAAGATGCCTACGGTGGGTCCCTTTTGTAGCACAAAAAGGCTTCAAAAAAAGGCTTATCTAAACCCTGTTTTCAGAATATGACAGCTCCCTTGCTACAAAGGTGTGCAATGACAAGGATTTTGTGACCATTATATTATACACGTGTATATACACACAAATACAAAAGAAGCACTGAAATGTTCTGCGGAACATATTTAAATGACTTGGAGGAGTCCAATTTCTCCTGAAAAACAATGGCACCCTTTATAGAACACAATATAAGAAGTCTTTATAGAACAAAATTTAAAACATGATCAAGTAGTCTAAAATGATCTATATGCAAAACAGCATGTCGATGACCTTGATAACTGCATTACTAGATTTTGTGATGTGTGTGTCAACGCCAAGCATTTGTTAACACAAGCTTGGTTTTGACTTACAGTGAGTTCATCTACTTATTCAAAAAACTCAGGGAAGTTTTCATAGCAAAATTTAACTAATTGAAAACAAGATTAACTGAGACTAATCAATCACACAGGAATTCAGGTTTGTTTAAAACATGATCTGACTTACTGACTTCAGTCATAAAATGAATTAATGAAAAAATACTTACTTTCCCTGGCTGTAGGGTCATGGAATTCAAGGGCATTAGTGTACAGTGGATTTAGTTGCCACTGGTAAAAGAAGAAGAAAATATTTACTTATTCCAGAAGACAAAATAAGGAGCAAAGGGAGGAAGGAAAAGTACCCTACAGACCTACACTGTGAGGCATGACTGGGGGTGAGGTGAGAAATGAAGTGCTCCCCCTTGAACACACACTTGCTTTGAGGATAACTATTAAGGAATGTGTAGACATTTAATCCCTCAAGAAGGGGAAATGGGCCTGTTCAAACCAATAGTGCTGCAGTTCATCATGGTGAGCACAGAGTGCAGGTGCACTTGGCTGCCTTCAAAACCCACTGCAGCTCTTTCAGGAGCTGCTGGAAGGGCCAACAAAATCACACAGTGATCTCCCACGTCAGCTGCCATGCTGTGACAGGGGAGGCTTGGAGAACTTCAGAGTGTGAAGAGACCATCTCAAACTACAGCAAAAAGTGAAGAGGGCAGATACAGAAAATAGAGACACTTGGCCCCACCATCTGGCATAAGGCACAGCACTTCTCCCCAGGACTGGGACAGAGCAACCTCTCAATTCCATTCACCTCACTCGACAGCACAGTGCTCCTCTATGCTGGCTCCAGATGACTGCTCTCTCTACTCTCCCATCAATTCTGCCCACAATTTTTAGAATATACTATATTTAGACACTTACTGTAAATTTGCTTACACCCTCAAGTTCACCAAACTTCATATAGGAAATGTCTGCTTTCTTTTTTCCAGCATCAACATCTCCTGCATAGATCTGCTTGATACCAGCTCCTTTAATTAAAGGGACACATTCATCACAGGGACACTTTGTCACAAATATCATGCTTCTCTCATCTGGCTTTATTTCTCGACACCTACAAGCAGTCAGAAAACAGAATTTCAGAGTTCGTATCTTGATGTCCTCAGAAGAGCAAGCAAAGAAGTGTTATCTACTCTCAGAAGCATCTTATTCCTTATCAAGCGCACAAGTACACAATGGTATCTGGTTTGGCTTTATTATATGTGAACAAAATACTCATCCCATGTCTCCACACATACCATTGCTGGAAGCCTCATCAACTGCCAGACTTCCGTATTTCAGGTTATAGCATGGTCTAGCAGGAAGCAGAGGCAGTAGTTTGTATTTGAATAGTAACTGAAGGAGTGAATATCCTTTAAAAACCAGGTTCACTTGAGAAGTCTGAAGAAACCCCAGAGCTGGCTGGTATACACACACATCCAAGTTCTACATCATAGGCATAAACAAGGCTGTGATTGCAACCCACACTTCGTCACAGTGACATCATGCATTGTCCTGGTTTTGGCTGGGATAAAGTTAATTTCTTCTCAGTGGCTGTTACAGTTCTGTGCTTTGGATTTAGTAGGAGGATAATGCTGATAACACACTGACATTTTAGTTGTTGCTAAGAAATGCTTACTCTGAATCAAGCACTTTTTTTGTGTCTCATATTCTGCCAGTAAGGAGCTGCACAAGAAGGGGGATGTGTGACCCAAATTGACCAAAGGGATATTCCATACCATAGAGTGACATGCCCGGTATGTAAACTGGGGGAATTACCTAGATGGAGTCTGGTATTGATCAGTGAGTGGTGAGCAATTGTATTGTGCATCACTTGTTTTTTCCTTATTACTATTCCTATAACATTTTGTTTCAATTATTAAACTGTTCTCACCTCAACCTACAAGTTTCTCTTTTGATTCTCCTCCCCATTCCACCGGGGCAGAGGGGCGAGTGAGCAGCTGCGTGGTGCTCAGATGCCAGCTGGGCTTCAACCATGACACGCATTTGCCAGGGAATTGTTTGTGAACCATCTCATTCTTTTCAGTGGTAAAAATAAGCCCATTTACCTGAATGTCAAGGCGTTCTGCTCCGCGTGTATAATGTATCTGAACTTTCTGATTTCACGATCTTTTTGCTTATCATCCATGTGTGGAAAATCAGCATACTCAGATCCAACGGGAAAGGCATTGTAACCACAGCCTACAAAGTACATTGCTCCTGTTCCATCACAGCTTCTCTGCAACAGTAAGCAAAGCACCAAATTTGGAGGTATTTAAACTGAGTTCTAAGTCAAAGTGCTGTACAATGTCTACTTTCACATTATCAGTTCAGCCAAGCTGCAGCAGTTGAAAGAGAGCTCAGCTCTTGCAATCTGTTCCACGTCTGTATGGAGCTTTTCCACTGAGCTCTGTAGGAGCTGCACAGGCAAAGTGTAACATCTCAGTTATGCTGCACCAGGCTTTAAAGGCTTTCCTTTTGACAAGTAATACTGATAGCAGTGACAAGAAATCTGAAGGACTTAGTCATTAAGCCTTTCTGCAATGTATAAAATTAAAGACATCTGGAGTTCATCCCTGATGTGCCAGAGATGGTGTTTCACCTCTCTCTCCTCAGACCCAGTGACCAGTGGGCCGATGAGTAGCAAACAGTGATTGAAACAGGAACAAGAAACAAAACAGCAGCAAGCAGCTGATAACTGGATGCTAAAAACAAATGTTTGCACATGCATGAAAATGAGGCTTCCTGGGATTGGTAACAAGCATAATCAGAGACCTAAAGAAATAAAACCTTTACATTTGGATAGTAAAAAGCACCATAAGAATATCTGTAGAAAAAACACCACTTTGATACAAAAAGGAAAGTGCTAAAGCCAGTACAGCATTTCAACTACAACAAATATCCTCAAGAGATTGTCGAGCTATAATTGCACTGAGACCTCTCAAAAAAAAAAGCTGCAAAGAGGGATCATGCAGAGTAGGCACATGCTGCCCAATCAGCAGCTGTGGCAAAACCCTGTGGCCAGGATACCTGGAAAAACTGACAATGACTAGGGAAGCAGGCACACTGAAAGTCAAGGTGGAGATACTGTGGTAGTTACTAAAATAATTTATACTTCCCCTTCATCTTAAAGCATAACAATGACCCAGTCATTAACTTAGTTACTAAAGCACGAGAAGCGCAAGCTTTCTATAGTGCTGTGTGTTTGCACGAAAAACAGAGGTGTATAAAGAAAAAGTTCAAAGCAAGTGTATGAATTTTCAGTGCAAGAAAAAGTAACTTTTTCAATACTTACTGATTTTTCTTCTGCCCAAATAATAGCTCCAACTCCTGTTTTATGATCCTCTAAAATACATAACATTTTAGGAGTAAATAACAAATAAAGCACTTCCGAGTTACCTATACATTAACATATGACATCCTAGAGCAAGGAATAACATTTATTGTTGCTTTGTGGACAGGAGGAAAGACATACAGAAAGATTAAGAGCTTTGAAATCATATGAGTCTCCTGTAAAAGCAGGGTGTGATAAGGCAGTCATTCTGAGATTTTGTTTGTACCTTTGTTCAAAAATGCAACGAAGCAAACAATACATAGGTAAGAAAAGGTGTGCCAAGAATGTGTGTGGACAGGTTCACTGATGTGATACAGCAAACTGATAAAAACCTTCTTGTTGTTTACTACTTAATTTAATTTCTTTATTTCTGCCATTCTTTAAGTTTATCGTTCTGTGGTCTGAATTTCTATCAAAAGTAGTTGTACTTTATACCCAATTGAGAGACAAAATATTAACCACTGGATTTTGGGCTGTGTGTTATATTACCACCACAGGAAAACTGGTATAGAACTTTCATTATGTGACTTGGAAGGTTATTATGGAACCTGGAAATCCTCCATAGTAGCTATTGATGAGAGTCTTGACCAGGTAAAACAGAGCATATGAAGGAGAAAAAAATGTTTCAGGCTGCCATTGATTGATATTGTAGAACACACTGTTTCTATTAATCATTTCCATCATCCTTAGTATTGCTACCATATTGAATCACTGAAAAAGGGTCTTTTCTGCCAAAGATATATTTTACGAAACTTTTTTTATATTCTACATATTTATTAGTCACTGATGAAGTGACGAAAATGATAATCACTGATTATCTTCAGTGCACAGAAAATATCCTATGATCTTGTTCCCTTTATATCTATCTATATAATAACGTAAAGCATCTACATGTGCGGGGGTGGGCTGCTATTTGTTTTAATTTCATTACAGGATTAAAGCAGAATAAGAGTTTGCTCAAAAACAGACCTGAGTCCAGGCTAAAAACCACACACAAAACTGAATTTTGCTGCCCCAAGAATGGGTACTCAAGGTTGGCCATTCCATCTTGTTCTGTACAACAGTAGCTGCACGAAGAACTCACAACTGGTTCCGTAAAACTTCTGAGTTGCATCTAAAAAATGCAATCTCCTCTGCAATTTTTGGAGACCAAATTTGCGGAGGGTACCTGACTTGATAGGTTGGGTTTGTGTGTGTGTGTGTTGGGGGATTAGTTTTGGTTTAAGCTTTATGTATGTACTCTCTATTTGTTTACAATGGTTTAGAAAAAGCAACTATCATATCTGGAGGACAAAAACATCAGTAAGGAGTACGACCAAGTTTTAAGTCTTCATATTCTGTTCTCTGGAAGAACTTGTCAGTTTACTGCTGATAAGTATACTCTCTGGCTACCCAGAGAGAATAAAGTAGCAAACAGAAGTCATCTCTATTAAGAGAGAGTAATAACTATCCTTCCACCCTAGAAGCCTGTATATAAAACTCCAGCATCTGTGCAAAAAAAAAACCCCATCAGATACATAAGCACTTCTATTAATAAGATTAGAACTAGGAGACTTAACAGAACTGTACTTAATGCCCTACTGAAAGCATATTATTTCACCCTTTTTTTTTTCTGAAGTGTACATAATCTGCTTGAAATATTGGCATTTATTTGATAACAGAAGCATCTTGTGAAACCTCAGTAAAAAGAGCCTCAGAGAAGCTTGAAGAATGTAAATGTCATTCTGTTCTGTTTTCAGTGGGGTGTTGGACACGTTGGCAGGGCAGGGTTTGCCAGCACTGTATGTGAAATACCTGCACTGATTTTGTCTTGGAAAGCTTTCACACACAATCCTTATGTATCTCTGTGGAGTCTTTACTATTTCTGCTGCACCTGTTTCACGCGTGTAGGAATGGAGTTGCGCAGTTTGCTCAAGGAAGTATTCGGAAGAATAAGACTAAAATCAGGAACTTTCTCTGCTCATGAGACCCATCCTTTTTCCTCCACTATAACAACTCACCTGTCCGATACGCAAGTAGCCTGGCTTGTATCATACAGTGCCTTGCAATGTCTTGGGGCAAACCCTGCTCGTCTGCTTCATTTGTTCTTGGTGATTCACTATTGTAAAATCCAAAGCATCCAAAGACGGGGACACTGGCGGCCACTGTTGCCAAGACCAAGACAAGATCTTTCATATTTTGCCTAAGGTTGCTGAAGTACGGATTTTCACAGAGGTTCTCCAGTCCTATTGTCATCAATATTTGCTTGTGCATTTCCTCATTTGAAATTAGGAATAAGCTTTCATACTCTTTTATCCTCTCTTGTCTACA
The DNA here is from genome assembly GCA_013399855.1 of Oxyruncus cristatus. Lineage (NCBI taxonomy): Eukaryota > Metazoa > Chordata > Aves > Passeriformes > Cotingidae > Oxyruncus > Oxyruncus cristatus. The sequence continues at coordinate 321,289 of VXAY01005156.1, forward strand.
TGCAGTATAGAAGTCAGTATTGCAGTCAGGCTGTGATTTTGCTATTTTCTGAATAAAATCAAACTTGGTGGAAGTTTCTTCAATAAACTGCACCATATAGCACACCAAAGGCTGAAGCAGCACACACACACGAGCACGACTATTTGACTTCAGTCTTTCTACTGCTTTGGCATCTAGCTTTGCATCATCAGTACTCATGGGATTGGACGCCTCGTTCTGCAAGCTGATTTCAGGATCTGCAGGCCAGTAAGAAATCCTGTTCACCCCGGCTGGAAGAGAAGATAATGCAGCAAAAGGAACCGTGCAAGTACAGTGGAACATAAAACTCATATTCAACACACTATTGCCTAACCCTGTTTTTACTCACTCTAAGGCCCGAGTGCTGCTTAAGGTGAGTCTGGACAGAAAAAAATGCTGGTAGGTCCAAGTATCAAGGGGTTATCTGACTTGATAATCAGACTATAGACAAAAATTGTAGTTTCCCAAGTTCTAAGATCTTTGTGAGAACCTAATTTTCCATCTTACCTACAACAGCTACATCAGCAGCACACAAAAAAAGTTAGCACTAATAGACGTTGCTGCTGAGATTAAAAATCAGTATTCGCAGAAGGGGTGTGCCAGAAGACGACATTTCAGGAAGTGAATAATCTGGCTTGTCTTCATCTCCCTTGGGAAAAGGAAGCCCTTAAGTATTCCCTGTGATTGCTCCCCCTCATAAAAACCAGTGTCACTTCCTCCAGTGTCACTGCACATTGAATAGAAGGCAAGGAAAAAAGTAGCAACCTAGGCCTTTTCATCAGGCTTAGGGATGCTCTGGCAAAGTGCAACAGGTACATCAGAATCTCAGCAGTGCATCCCACCCAAGAGGCAATGCACCACCAATAATTACAGCTGCACAGAGAAACAGGCTCTCGGGAGGGAAACCCTAGTGTCTTGACCATCCGCTCCAGGACACGTACATTGACTCTTTTGGAAAATATCAGTGCAGTCTACACAAGTTAGGGATTGGCATTCACAAATGGGAGATCCCAACGAGAAAACAGGCTTTCTGATACCATCCACCACGAGCATAACATTTACTCCTATTCTACTACAGTCATTGCTTACCATTTACAACCATTTTTAAACAAGTTGAACATGGTTTCCTGGAAAAATAAAGATCACAGTTTTTAAGTCTTGATCCGTGTTTAATGAGTGCAATCTGGCCAGCATGCAAGTCTGTGCTGGAACAATGAAGACCAATAATCTTCATGTTTTTCACGACAACTAGACCACTCTTCTTCACCTACAGAAAAATGCATTACTATTATTATTATTTTACTTTTCTTCAACATGAAGACCACAGAGATGTTACAGCTCTTCCTTGAGTAACAGTAAGCAACCAGCAGCAGAGTTCTTCAGTACAAATTGTAATATGAACCATTAAACAATTTCTGTTACGCTTTTCCAAACATTTTTTTATTGTTGGTTTGTTTTTTTTTTTCACATGTGCCTGTTAACACCACTGCTTGTTTCAAACTCCAAATAGGAACTTGTCACCTATTCCTGATTTTTTCTGGTCACTGTTTTGCCCATAACAAAATCCAGAAGCAGCACAGAAGATTCTGTCAATTATAGCTGAAACCCCCTCTGAATCAGCCAGCATCTGGAAATGCTCATGAACGTAACTTCTGTCTTAAACTTGACCATTGAGGGAGCCAATAGCTTCTCTAGCTTTATTTCAGTCTCTTCTCTCACGGAAATGAATCCTGGTTCAAAAGGATCTTCAATGAAAAAGGTCTGCATACCACATACAAGACCTATTACAACTGAATTCCCATGTATTGTGAGGAAACTGGATACAAGCTAGTTTGATGAAGCTGGTGAAACAGATCTCATTAGACAATCCAGCTGCTACTGAACACTGTTGCCCTAGATCTGTAAATTATTCAGTTGCTTTGTGGTTACAGAAGTGAGGCTGTATGAAAGCCCTACCTACAACCCAAGAGCCATTTCTTACTGAATTACTAAATCTGAAACTGCTTTTGAAGTCTGTCTGGTGCTGCTCATCTACCCCTCTTTCAGATCTAGCCCAAGACATACCAAGCTCTGAAAATTAGGCCTAATTTTCACTCAAGTAATCTTCCTATCTTCTTGCCCTGGCTGATAATGTGCAAAGGATCTTAGAATCTCCTGGTATGCTCTGCAAAACATAGTAATCATTTTAAATGGTGCAATAAGAAGTCTGATCACAAAAGGAAACGCCCTGTCCCAGGACATTCTGAAAACGCCCCTCTACTTTGAAGTGTAACAGTAACAAGCTGCTATTTAGAAGACCCATTCTCAAGGACAGTTTCTTTTCATTGTCGCTAGTGACCTACAAGTCCTTGATCAGCAGACTTTTCAAGTAGTTGTGTGCACCTCCACTGTATAAGAGAACTTATCTACTATAATCATGACATTGTAATTCTAAAAGAGTATCTCTATAACATCAACTACATTGGCTTTAAAGTCATAATTAGTATATACACGGTACACACCATTCTTTGTTATGCTCTTTAAAATACCCACCATTTTTTAGTGATTGCTGCACTTCTTGGGGGTATACCTTGTCTTTCAAAGTTTTTCAGAAACAGTATGCTATTCAGTCATTTTGCTGCTCTTCTCCCACCACTAGATTTTTTTCTACTTCTAAGAAATAACTGCAAAAAGTTTACCAGTTTGTTGTTGGGTAAACCCCACTGTTGTGGGGTTTTTTTGGTTGGTTGTTTTTTTTTGTTTTGTTTTGGGGTTTTTTTTTAGGGGGGGGTTGGTTTGTTTTTTTT
>VXAY01005156.1:324144-356177 GCA_013399855.1 Oxyruncus cristatus
TTTTTTTTTTTTTGTCTGGACTATCTGTCATGTAAAGAGCAGTTGGGTTAAGTTCACTGCAGGAGCTGTTCAGAAAGACCAATGAACAGTAAGTATAGACACTTTACCTGTGATTTTTTCTGTTGTTCAGACGAGGGAAAGAGCTCCATCCAGAGACTCAATAAAGTAAAAAGATTGACCTTAGAAAGTCTTGGCATTTGACCTGTTATTTGAAGGAAAAAAAAATAAATTATTAGAGAATATTTGTAAAGAAACTCCCCATTATTGAACATTGTTTTTCAAGTCTTCTACACCACAGCTGCTACAGAAGCTGGTTCATCAACCCCTTCTGCTGTTTCAGCAGCTCAATCCACATTGTCCTTTTCAGCGCAGTCACTCGGGATGCACACATCTGGATGCAGAGATCAGATCTGTGCAACAAGAGGAAGTGACGAAGCTTTCACTGAAATTCAGTGAATTAATTCTGCTAAGAGGTGAAGAGCAGAAATCACAGATCAGATCATCAGATCCCACATAACTTAATGTGCTTAAATGGTTCACAGATGGTTACAGAAATCTGAGACACAGTTTCTGATTCAGCTTCAGGCTCGCCACAGAAGAGGGAAGAAACACCTAGGCATGCATCATGATCTTACACTGACACCTGCAGCAAGAGGGGATGAGCCACTGTGAAACCTACCAGTTACATCAGTTGTGGAGATCCTGCTTCTGGACTTTTACTAACCAGATTTTGCTTAGATTTCTACAAAAATTTAAACCTTTTGCTCAGGCTGTCACTTCTGACAAAATAACCAAAGAGGCAGCAAAGAATCCCTTCCTGGACCACCAACTTGCACTGTGCTGTGCTCCTACTCAAAATATGGACATGGTGCTGTGAGGGCGAGTGCTCAGCAGTACCGAGTGTCCCACAAAGGAAAAAGAAGGAAGTACTGCGCTGCTCAGCAAAGCTTGCACTGTTCCAGATATGAAGCTGTCTTGCCTCACACTTGGAAAGAAGGTAATTAGGTCTTCAAAAAAGTTCCAGTCCCTGTTTCAGGGGTGCTTACAGAGAGCTGTAATGAACACATATTCCTCTGCAGGTCTCATGTATGCTGTCTGGCAATAGTATTATTTCTGGGTTTGTCCTTTCCCACAAAAGTTACAGTTTTTGCAAAGGGGGAATAGGCAGGGGAAGAATAGAGTACATTAGAGGAAAACACTCTTTAAGTAGTTCCAGCAGTTTGGAAGAGAGATAATCACATACTAAGATTGCTTGGGTGGGGGAGAGGGTTCGTTTGATGACATGTCTGTGAGCCAAAACAATTAGGACGGCAGATAAACACATGGAATCCGTGACTGATATACCATTTTCAGACAGTATTTTAGCAGCTTTTTTTTGACGCAGAAGTGTGGGTTTGGAAAGCAAATACAGGCCTGTGAGCAGCACCATCTGATGCCACATTGGTCACTACTCCTTAGGCTGCTCAGCTCTGCTATTCCACTGCACAGCAGCACTGAAAGGGGTACAAGGTGTGCTCGAAGTGTATATGGCAGGCAGCACACACTACTGTCATAGCACAAGCATGTACAGTTCCCAGATGGCAGGTTAAAAGAAACAATGCAACTTACACGAAGTCACACACATACCCTCATGGATTACAATTTGGCATACAGAGTAGACTTAAATCAGAATACACCACAAACAAGTTTTAATCACTGTTTGTTTTCTTGGATCTAACCTGAATGCAACCTGTCAAACACATGGGAAACAAACTGAAGAATGTACAAGTTCACATCACTGTTGTCAGTAACATGAATTTGTAATGAGAAGCAGGAGAATATTATGATGAAAAAGGAAAGACCTGTGATTACTGTTATTATATCTATGTGTTTGCATCTTTACTCACTTAGGTAGTTAAACACTCCTTTAGGTTCAATAGAGTGCAAAGACTGCTCATTAAAGTGGACCAGAAAAAAGGCAAAAGACATCTTACAGAATTTAAAGCAACTACAGAAGATTGGGGAAGTAAAGGAATCAGGCTCTTCGCTACTGAGAGTAAAACCAAATATAAAAGGAGTGCTCTTTTCAGGTGCATTAAGCCCACAGCGTCCCTACTTCACACAAAGGTATGCTTTTATTCCTCTGGGTTAGGAATCCTGCTTCAGTGAGGCAAAGCATGCTCCAGGGAAACCATGCTGTAAAGGCTCGTGACAAAAACTCTGCTGCTCCTGCACTTGCAAGCAAACAGGAGCAGGGCACTGCCCATCCAGACATGGCTCAGATACAGAATTATGCCACGTTTGTAATGCAGGAGTTCTTAGTCTAAAGTCTGAAAGGCTTATAAGAAGTACTTTGACACCATCAAGAAGAAAGATATCGGTGACATCACTCTACTGCCTGGGAAATGGAAACTGAAACCTATTTTCAGCGTTCATTACTTCTGCTTGCTTAGAAGCAGGATTTCCATAAAACTAGGAAGAAACAAAACCCATTTACCCACCAAAGAGACCTGGCAGCCCTTTCACGGTGCTTAGCGTGAGAGCTATATATACAGCACATCTGTATGCACACACCACTCCCCGGGATCGCAGCGATGGGATCTATGAAATCTGTCAGAGTCGGCTTCATCTGGGCACTGCCAGCCTTGTGAAGAAGTTGCTCTCTACTTAATCCATACGTGGGCCCTGCTGTAGGGGTTAGTGAGAACAGCCCTCAGAAGGCAAGCGTTCTTACGCACATCGTATTTTATTAGACTTATCAAATATACATGGTATAGGAGAGGAAAAAGAAATCATTGTGATGGGGGTGGGGAAGCAAAATACAAGCTTGTGTTATCAAAAGGCCCTTAAGCAGAAGGGTGCTGCCAAGCAGGGGTGGGAGAGGAGGGAGGATATATATATATATATACACATATATATACTTTCTTGCATATATATGCATGTGCTTACATATACTATACTATATATAAATATATATATACACACAATATAGTATACATAACTGTATACATAAAGTATATAGTCTTATATATAAGTATGTATATGCTTATATGTACTATACATGTAAGTATATGCACCCTTTATATATATACATATACACTTTATATATAGTGTATATATTACTATACTTATATATCTAAGTATATATATACTTTATATATATAGACACACACTTTATNATAGTGTGTACATATATAGTATATATAGTGCATATATATGCTCTCTACATGTATGTATATATATAGTATATATAGTGCGTATATATGCTCTCTACATGTATGTATATGTATATGTATAGTATATATAGTGTGTATATATGCTCTCTACATGTATGCATATGTATATATGTGTGTGTATATATATATATTATCTACATATATCTATCTCTCCGCTTTATTGCTCTGAGGGACTGGAGCACTCTTTGAGGCAGCAGCGGAGGAGGGGGAAGGAGCGGGCTCCNTCGGGCGGGGAGCTCCGGGGGTTGAGGAGAGCCCCGCGGGAGGCCGGTCAGCGCACCCCCCCTCCCCCCCCCCTGTCCTGTCCTGTCCCGCCCCGCCGTCAGCGCGCCGCGGCCAGGGCCCCTTCACGGCGGGGCAGGCCCCGGCCCACCCCCCCCGCAGCCCGGCTCACCGGCCATACTGTCGGTCTGCGTACTCGCCGTCCTTGCCGTGGTCGCCGCGTTCGCCCGCGGCCCCCCNCGGCGGGGGGGCGGGGCCGCCCTCGGGAAGGGGTTGTGAAAGGTGGAATACGGCGTAAGGGAATGTGCTGAGTTATAAGGGATTCTCGAGGATAATCGAAGTCCAACTCCTAGCCCCGTACAGGACAGACCCAAGAGTCACAGCATGTGCCTGAGAGCATCGTCCAAATGCTTCTTGAACTCTGTCAGGCTTGGTGCTGTGACCACTTCCCTGAGGAGACAGTTCCAGTGCCCAACCACCCTCTGAGTGAAGAACCTTTTCCAGATATCCCACCTAAAACTCCCCTGCCACAACTTCATGCCATTCCCTCGGGTCCTGTCACTGGTCACCAGAGAGAAGAGATCAGTGCCTGCCCTCTGCTTCCCCTCATGAGGAAGTTGTAACCGCAATGAGGTCTCCCCTCAGCCTCCTTCAGCCTGAACAGACCAAGCGACCTCAGCCGTCGTTACCCTCCTTTGAATATTCTCTAACAGCTTAATGGCTTTCTTACATTGTGGGGCCCTCACCACATATACGTTTCTGCCCCACTCTGCCCAGCATGGGGTCCCCCCTCTGGGGTCACCAGGTGCTTAGACGTGGCTGTTGCGCTGCCCCATTCCCGGGACCTCCCTGCACACCTGCCCCAGCCCAGACTGGCCCCCATCCCCTGCTTGCCCCTTGGTGGCCTCCCATTGTAAAAAAGGGATCCGAAGGACACTCTGGTCAGGACCCCAAAGCTGGGTCAGCGTCTGCTCCCTGCACAGAAGTTGCTCCTGTAGCTGGCTGCAAAACAGGTGGCTCATAGTGTGGGGTTTTTCCATGTGTTGGGATCATCTCTCTTGCTCCCTGTGAAATGTTTTCCTGTTTTAACTGCCTTGGCTAAGTGTGTGGAAAATCATGTTCCTGTCAGTCATTGCTGCAGCATGAGTGTTCTTCAAGGGAAATGTTACTCTGTCAAAATCCAGCTTTTCACCTCTGCCACTGGCTTCCTCTGGGGAACAGGAGCAGAACTTTACCAGGTGGTGTTTTGTTGTTAGAAACTGTGTCTTTCCAGTGCAGATTGATGATATGGTGATCAAACCCCTGTAGGACTATGAGCAAGGCCTTGTCAGTGTAGAGCAAGCTATAAGGATGAATCCTTTCTTAATTTTTAATGTATGTGTCGTGGCTGCTGTGCGCAGACCAAACCTCTTCTTCTTGTGTGAGTTGATGTTCAGGCTCAGGAAGACTGGCTCTGGGATTGCTACTTGGACTATCCAAAGTGAGAGAAAGGTTGGAAGAGAGTAGCAATGGGTTGGTTGTTATTATTGTTTCTCTTCCTGTTTTGGTTTTTTTGGGGGGGTATGTGTGTGGGGTTTTTTAATATTTGTCTTGATTTGAGTCAATAATTAAGGGTATGTATGTTTGTCTCTTGGACAAGCATTGGGCACCTGAAAGATGAACTAATTTGAAGGGATTTGACTGCATCTGTTCATGGACTAACAGGTTAAAGAACGGGTAATTAGAATATACCCAGTATTCATATTCATATGTCTTTTCTTCTATGAAGGTAATGATTTGGAGTTTTCCACGTAAATACGATTGATTGCAAAAGGGGTTACAGTATGCAATAGGTTCAAGATTTCAAAACTTAATACAAGGGAATTACTTCATCCCAAAGCTGTGTGCATTTATAAAGAAACAATTAATTTTTTGTGGAAGAAATGATGTATCACTGAAAGTGGTTGAGGTATGAGTTAAAAGTAGATGAAGTCTTGTGGTCCCAGGGGACTGTGGGCAAAGTCTGGAGGGAAAAGAAAGAGGGGGAGAATGACTTTTACGTTGGAGTCATTGAAAAGAAAAAGCCCAAATCCTTTTCCAGGAAATAATTTTTGAAGAACAGGCTTTCAGAAGTAAGCCAGAAGGACACCCAGACTTTTTGCTTTGTTTTTGTGGGTCAAATCTCAGGACAATGCTGGGGAGAAATGAAGAACAGAGAGGGTACTGGCAGGCAAAACTGATGCACAGCTGAGGTGATGTTAACATCCCCTAATTAGATTGCTGCTTGAGTTTCCCCTTCTTTTTCTTTGGCAAGAGACAGTTTTCCTGAAGTGATGCATGTGGGATTCAAGTGTTGTTCTGAATGTGGGCTCGCTGCTCGCTGCCCACTGTGCAGTGCCAATTTACACACCAAGACAAGGTATTTCCATTTCTTTCTTCCAGTTTGCACAAAGTAGGGAGCTGGTGGTAACCCACAATAGGCTGGCTCCCTGATCATCAAAACTTTATCTCATTTCCCTGCTTTGAGGATTTGGGGCTTGTTTTTGTGACAGGACTCATCAGCCTCACTATTTTTCTTTGCTATCATTACACAAGTTCCTCCTGTAGATTGCACAATCAGCCTCCTAATGCAACTTAATGCTACGCAGATTACAATTATGCAAATGGTTATTACAATTGTTGTTTGAAGCAGACTTGCTAGCCAACCAGTAAGCAAGCATCCAAAATCATAATATTTTTTCACCAGTTCTCTTCCATCAAATTTCTACTTGATTTAGCAACTTGTTTTATTTCATCAAGTTTATGATTACAGTAACTGCGTGTTGTTTGAATTCAGTTCATCACCTCCAATCCATTCATAGAATCATAGAATCATAGAGTCAGATGGGTTGGAAAGGACCTCTGAGATCATCCAGTCCAACCCTTGATCCAACACCACCGCGATTACTAGACTATGGAACTAAGTGCCACGTCCAGCCTCATCTTGAAAACCTCCAGGGATGGAGAATCCACCACTTCCCTGGGCAGCCCATTCCAATGGCTGATTACCCTGTCTGTAAAGAATTTCTTCCTAATATTCACTGTGATACAATTTGCATATACTGCCATGTTCCTTCATCAGGCCCTGAAAAAATTTGGGGGAAATCAATTCCCCATGGGTAATTTTCACAAGGTATTTTTATTCTCATTGCAGGTGTAGTCATACTTGCACAATAGTATGCATTTGCTTCAACCCATATTCCCAAAACTAATACTTTACTGTCTTTCAGTGTATGTTTCACCTATCTAACCAGGCTTTCTACTGTGGCTCTATGAGTTCAATTCAGATCTAATGACAAAATTCCCCAATCCAAAGGATTTTCAGCTGACTTTGGTAATGATTGACATGCTGGAACACTGTGCTTTCTCAGGAATGATTGGATAAGTGGTAGGACTAGACTTCCCTGTATCATTACAAGGCAACAACAACCTATTATGATTCCTTTCAATTTTAGCATTTCCAGATCTGTGTAACAATAAAAAATCGCAGCTTTATATAAATACAATAAATACCCTAATGGATAAAGGCCTACTATTAGTAATATAAGACCTTGTGAACCATGTAAATGCTCCCAAGCACTTTCTTCAGTCCAAGTGCAATTCATTGACTATTTTTAGTCTGTTGTAGTTTAAGATCTCCAACTTATCATGTTATCTTGTTCGGACATCAAGGCCCTTTTTACACGATTGTAATGAATCCAGGAGTTGATTCCTTCTACCTTTACAGCTGTATATGCCTTCAATAACACCTTTACACTTTCCTTGTAAGGGTTCATCCTTCCAGGTCTAGGCATAGTGTCTCCTGCTTGAAAACTGTGGGCAACCTCATCCAAAGGAAGTGGGGGTTCAGCTGGTTAAGATGACTATATGGAAAGAAGAAAACATGCAAGAGAGTTAATAGATAATTTCTTAACATGTCATTACCTTTCACATGTGTTTGATCACCTTTTGTCACTACAGTGTCAATCTGATATGATCTCCTATACAGAATTTCAAAGAGGTTTACTCCTTCCCTAACATATGGGGTGAGTAATCAGCCATTGGAATGGGCTGCCCAGGGAAGTGGTGGATTCTCCATCCCTGGAGGTTTTCAAGATGAGGCTGGACGTGGCACTTAGTGCCATAGTCTAGTAACCGTGGTGGTGTTGGACCAAGGGTTGGACTTGATGATCTCAGAGGTCCTTTCCAACCCATCTGATTCTATGATTCTATGATCATGGTCTTAATCATGCTATATATCCCATCTGGATTTTTACAATAAGATCCAACCTTCTCTTTCCAATTCAACAAATCAAAGATAGAAAATGGTACATGCACATAGACGACTTTCCTGCAGGTCTCACAGCTTGTCTTAAAGGACCCTGACTCACTGATTTACTGTGTTCTCTTCCCCTAGTTCTGCTGCACACAAGCCTTTCTGATTTACTCCTTTCTCTAACCTTGCCTGACATAGGTTCTGTGAGATTCCTCCTCACCGTCTGAATCAGAGTTTTTAGGACCTGATGGAGCATCCACCAACAATTCTACATGTTCATCATTATCACCAGATTTATCATATTTACATTTCACACCACAAATTCTTTTACTGTTTTTACCCCTTTTCTCAGTTACTGAATGTTTCCAGTCTGTTTAAATGCCATTAGTCCACATTTTTTTTCTAACATCCCAGCCATTCTTCAAAGAGAAAAATAAATCTACATATGAAATTTCATCCTGTTTTTAATTTATTTGACAAAATGACATTAATTGTAAAACCATGTTAAACGTCAAAGGTCCATTTTCTGGCCATTTTTTACCATCGTCCAAATTACACTGTGGCCACCACTGATTACAATACTTCTTCATTTTATTTTTTGTCAGGGGACACCCTGCAACCATGCTCCCTGATCATCAAAACTTTACACCATTCACACTTTTTAGCGAAGAAATCATGATTCATTGACTACAAGTCACATAGTTCTCTTATTGATTAGTATTCTACCCTTCGTTGGTCTAATGATTCTCTCGTATCTCATGCTAATTAGTCCGCATGCTCAATTTGTCTCTTGTTTGGAGTCGGTGAGTTTCTTGACTCACTGAGTTGTGAGTTGCTGGTCATGATCTCTTCCTGCCAGAATTGTCTTCTACTTAGTTTCTTCCTTATTCTGCACAGTTGCTGAGTTGGCTTTGTTAGTTTCTTCCTTATCTTGGGAGTTCTGCCAAATGTCCTTGTGGCCTGTAAATACTACATTCTTTGTGCCCACTTTCAGCAGTAAATCCCTCTTGCCAACCTTTGCTAACCTTCCCTTAGGTGAGAAATTACTGAAGCATGTCAAGCCCCAAACCTCAACAGGGCAATTCTACTAATAAGTAATTTATCTTTCTAACACCTGGACATCAACATGAGCAGAAGGAGGATTTTTTCCTCCCTAGGAACTCTCTTAAAAGTAATGACTGTTCAGAGGAAGATCTGAAAATGCAGATGAAGTTGCACTTGTGACGTTTCAAGGAACATTAAATCAGGAAGCATTTGATGCTGCTTCTGAAGTAGCTGGCCCCAAAATTTTGACTCTGCCAGTACAGAAAAAGTATGCTTGTAAAAGTCATCTTCCCCTGAAAGTTAGGTTGTGGGTGTTTGTGCATGTGCCATGTTTAATATATTTTAATATATTTTAATTTCTTCATACTTAACTCAGATGTCATTTAATTGAACTGGTATTTTTTTTCTCTGAAGAGAATTCCTATTTATGTACTGTTATGGAAGTGTGAAAGAATAGAAGGAAGCCCAAGACTGACATACCACCTCATGTCTATGCAAAATAAACTGTCTGCTGCCTCATATCCCCACTTCTAGGAACTACTGTAGAAGTGATGCTTGGGTCGTGTTGGCTCTGAACAGCTGTGGTTTACTGGGAAACAATTTGCCTCCCCTAGTGGCCAAGTATATAGTTTCAGAGTTCAGTGGGGGTTTACCTTTGCAGGAGAGTGCTGCTACCTGCCTTAATGGGCCAAGCCAGATTGGAATGGCATCGCAGAAAGTTATTTTCTGCAACAAGCAGTTCAGCTGCAAATGGTGCAGGTGGAGCAAAAACCAGAACCTCTGCTGCTGCACTTTAGTTTCTGGTGTTATGAGGGATTTGGGGGTTGTGCTCTGACAGTTTATTCAGATTTCACCATAAGCATCTAGAAGGATCAGCCATCATTAATAAGCTCTGCTGGGCTTCGTGGTCTGTTTAAACCAAGGCATCTACCTATGACCTGGGGGCTTTTTGACCAGAGCTTCTGTGACAGAGCATTTAATGTCTCTGCCACTTTTTCTGAATATCTTTCTAAAAGCTACTCTGTGAATAAATTTTTGGAGATAAATCCATAAACTGCTATCATGTATAAAAACAAAATAGTTATTCAGAGTTAGTGACAATAAAATCCAGTCTTGAAGTGTTTCAGCAGTGAGTCCAGGACCATCTAGACTAAAAAGACTAAAGAGTAAGAAAACCCCAAATTACTAAAATAATTCCTAAGGATGTGACCTAAAACAATACATAATCTTTTGAGTCTTAAATCAAGTAAAAATAAGCCAGAAACTGGATGTTTTCCCTTTTCCCACTGTGCTGGAGAATCTTCTTCTCTTACCAGTAGCTTGCTGATTCAGACACAGTATTTGACCTGTGTGCCCTAGGGTTTCCATTCACAGCTGGGCATGGAGGTGGGGGTTTTGGGGGTCAGTAAGCCCAGAGTAAGTGGAATTCAAATTCACAGCAACATTCATCTGTAAGTTGCTGTTATCTCATTGTGCCAGAGTCATCCTCATAAGAGGGAAAGCAGATGATTTATAGACATGTCTCATTCTACACTGGATTTTTATCTAATTATGATTTTGAATTTGAAAGCTCTGAGTTGACTGGGGAGAAAGGATTTGCTGGTCCTGTTGGCCTCCTACCAAAAGCTGCAGGTAGAAGCTAGAGGGCAGCTGACGGCAGCATCCCTGTAGAACATGAAGAGGGTGCTGGTTCGCTCCAGGATCAAGCAAGAACATGTCATTCCCTAAAATCTGTTGCAAGGAGAATGGCACCAACCCTAATGAAGAAAGCTTCTCTATCTAGAGCCTAAATGTGTTTCTTTCGGCAAGATTACAGTGGAGAAGAGGATGGTAGTAATGAGGAAAAGGGGTTCTTAGCCTCGCTGTCCCTTTTATATATAATTCAAGGCAATTGAGCCTTTCCAGTTAACAAGCATGTTAGCCTCAGAGCTGCAATTTTGAATACTTTACAGGTCAGCAAGAACTTCTGGATGGCCTTTTCTCCTCGAATCAGACCTGCTGGATAAACCTCCTTCTCCTCTCAACATCTTCAGTTTGTTCCTGCATCTGCATCCTGGATTTACAAACCAAATTCATTATAAACCAAATTCATTCAAATGATTGATTGCTTGACACTCCTTTCTCCCCACTCCTTTTTCTTCAATTAGCAGGCCCATTTGCTAGGATGCCTCATTCGAAGTGTCCCAGAAGCTCTCATTGCTGATATATTATGTTTTGATTTGATAGATGAGAGAAAGCTAAAGCTCACTGTGCCAAAACATCCTTTGAAAGTTGCCATGTCCCTTGTGTTCTCAGACTGCTGATATGTTTCCCTTTGTGCAGGTACCTTGTGATACCTCCAGTGCTATGGAGCTGTTGTGATTGTCTCGGCTGATGAATTTAAGGACCTTATCTTCTAGAATAATTTAATAGCCAGTCAGTTTAACAATGTTTGCAGTTTTCATTCAGAATTTACTGAGATGCTTTTCTGGGCTTTTCTTGTGCTTCTTGTATGGCTGTCAGTACATTCTTTCACCCTCATCTTGATGGTATTAGTGGACTGAAAATCTCATTCACCATCTCCACCTCTTTTGGAGTTGATTTTCTGAGTTGGTTTCCAGCACTGCAGTTACCTGCTTCACAGTATCTTTCCGTCTCTGTGCACTACAGGTTTTAGATCCTGAAACATGGTTTTCGGGTCCACCATCGACCCTCTTAAGGCAGATGACTTTACACCTGCCTCAAAATCTTAGCTGGAGTATCATGATAAACAGTAAAGCTGATAATCTGTTTAAAGACAAGAGCTTACTGTGTGGATTTCTGGGGTTTTGGATTTTTATCAATCTCTAGGTGTTTCACTCTGACCATTGGTTTACCTTCTGGATTTAAAAATAAAACCCCTCCTCTTAGAAGATGCTATTAAGCATCACTGTAACAGCTAGGCCCATCAGTTCATGTCAGAAATATCTGGTATTTGTTTGTACCATGCAAACACAATAAGCTGCTCTTTTTATCTCTGCAAGCCATGTCTAAGGAGTTTTCTGCTGGGGCTACATTTTTCGACAACTCATTAGAAAGAAGCTTTTGCTCTGGTGCTGGGTAAGACCGGATACATCCTTTGGTCTCATCAGTCTTTTAAGTAGGAAAAAATATCTGTTAGTGTAGTAATTGAAATGGCATCAAGCAAGCGAACAACTGGGAATTAATTACATTAATGAAAACAATTAAGAGAGGAAAATAAATTGGTTTATAATCAAGCAGGCAAGTTCTTCTTTTCGGTGCATAGCAATGAAGAAGGTTGCATTATCCTGTTGGAGGATAGAGTCTCACCTAGGGACAGTGGCATCTGCTGCACATCTGCTCAGCCACAGCTCAGTGCTCACATGGAATGTTAACTTGGGAGCTCTGAGACTCCAGGCTTATGGAGTTGAGTTTGTTCGTGCTCTGTTCTCTGAAGCTGCTGTGTTTCACCTCTGTGATGGATGTGCTCAACTTCTTGACCAAATTAGTGGTAGTTTGGTTCATCCTCCAAAGGAAGAAAAGGCATTGGCTATACGTAACCGGGCCAAGAACTTCTCTGATTCCATCCTGATCTCTGAAAACCCCCACAGGGACAGGGTGATGTGGTGAGCACCGATGCATATGGGCTTGGAAACCAGAACACTCACCATGCAATTAACACATGACTAGCAGATGGTTCTTCCAAGACTTGTTTATCAAGAAACAAAGAAAATTGTGGTTATAAGGAGCCTCATGCTTACTTTTCCATCACAGGTGATTTCACTACAAACCAACCATTACCCTATAAATGATAGTGACCCTTCTTTGAGCTCTCCCTGCTAAGCAGCTGGCTGCATGGTGGTGATCTCCCTGTGAGCTGGGACGCCTCCTAAGTTTACTCCTTGCCTGGGAGATCTCTGACCAACTGCAGGTCTCTGGTAAGTGACCAATATCACACATAACCTTGTATTTCAGCGCACTAGATTTGGCATTGCTAACCTTGAATCATTATTATATCCTCTGCAGTAAGTAATAGAGTGAACCTTGCCATGGAACTTTAAGTCTCACTTTCACATTTTACTTCAATAGAACCAATTTTTCTGATACCATCGGTGGTGGTTCTTCAAGTGGTCTAATTCCCTCCCTCCCTGAGAGACCTCAGTTGTGTCTACTTTCTTATGAAGCTGTCCATGTGCCTGGTTTGTATCCCTCTTGGAAGCAGTGGAGGGTAGATGTTGCTATATAGCGAGAGTGACTTCAATTAGACTCTGTGAAGACATGGTGTTGCTCTGGTATCAGAAAGGCAATCAGGTTTGGGCCATGTCAAGGTTATTGCAGGGTGGGAAAGGCTAATCCTGTGTCCATGCCCATGCCAGATGCCCACACATCTGGAGTAGCTGCTGATTTAGATGACCAAAATTCATATGTTCAGCAACTGAGTGATGAACCATTGTTCCAGCAAACCATATTAACCAACTGCATTTTATACCCATGTTATGCTTTAATCTGCCGTGCTGTCTAACTTTCCTTTAGATATTTGCATGTGCATACACACATCTTTGCAGTTATGACAGGAACACGAAATTTAGTTGAGGTATTGCTACTGTGCTTCGAATCTTCGATGTTAATTAACACAAACTAACTTTTTATTTGCCAACAAACATTTAGTGGTGTCCTATACATCAACATGTCAAGACAAGGTTTTATGTTAGAAACTATGGCTTGGGGAATGATAAAAACATACCTTTCAGAAGAGACTGAAATAAATGGCAAACATTTTTCACGTGTTTGTAAAGGAAATGTAAGGAAATGTCCGTATAACTCTGGCACAGATAGAAACCTCGATATCACACAAACAAAACCTGTCTAAATGAAATTGGAACAGATGTGCTTGCTTTATAAAGCAGGATACTGAAGTACGTGCAGCAGAAAGGGAAATATTTAGAGTGTGCGGTAGCAGAAGCATGATTTGTGATGGCTTAGATGCTGAGCAGGGAAACCTGCCCTGAGCAGGAGCCCTTCCAAGAGTATGTACCCATACTCATATCCAAGTAATACCCTGGGGACATTACTGTGGGATTTCAGCTGATCTCCCAAGGCATAGGCTATGCCTAGAAGACAGTAGAAGCAATTGCAGTAGAAGAGCAATTTTTGAGGTGTCTGTAAGAAGTGTTCTTCACTGTTTTCTTTGTTTCTATCTTATATAGCTGCTCTACAGTCTTTGCAGGTAGCCACGTTGAGGGTGCTGACATGGTGGTGGTTGCTGGACAGAGGGAATGTCAGGTCCAGTGCAGGCCATGCTTGCTACAGGCTTTTAATACAGTGTCTTGGGTTAAGCATTGCATCCGCAATGTGGCGTAGGGCTTGGACATCTTGCTGCCCACTCTCCTACCATAGGTTACCCAGCCAGCTTTTCATGCTTTAACCTTGCTGGAAGTGGAGACCTAGGATGGTAACACTGAAGTGGGAGGTCCAGGGCTGAGGGTTCATCCCCTGGGGGGCCCTTTTTGGCTCGTAGTAGTTTAGGTTCTGAAATGCTATGCCAGGAGAAAGTGAGGTACTTTTGCAGCTTGTCCTGTTGGACAAGCTGCAGGAAGGGTAAAAAAGGAGAGAGATGAAGCAGAGATCTCCTCCAAAAGCTTGAGCTTTATGCCTCTTTATCAGACTCTGTCTTTATCATTATCTTTTTCATTGCCTTAAAAACCAGCAAGATTAGGAATCACATAAAAGGCAGTTTGACAACAATGAAGATGGCATCTGTCAAGTCTACAACATGGAGGCAGCAAAAATGGTTTTGCAAACTCTCCACCCCTCTCTTGCTGTAAAAGTTGTTGGTGCTAGTCCCCTACCTTGTGAGGGGAGAGTTCAGCATCATGTGTGCTGGGGGCACACAGCACCACTGGTAATTGAGTTATGAACAGCTATTTCCGTGGTGGTCACCAAAAGCAGGTAGTGATGCCTCTTTCTTCCTTCATCCTAACAGGGCCAGGTTTGTGTTGACAGCCTGCAAGTTATTGCTTCTTCAGTTGCCTACAGATACTTGGAGTCAAACCCTCACCTGCTTATACTTTCTAGCAAACAACAGCCTCTAAGGCACAGTAGATGTGTTTTGCAAGGTGTTGAGCATCCTTTGGCTCTGTTAGGGTTCCTCCCAAATGGGACCAAGCATTAGGGGAGTCCTTTGGTGCTCAGCAACCACTTTGAGATTGCTCCACCGGCTTCAAAGTGAGTGTAAGGTCTTGGGCACCCCGTACCACCCTGCCCTGTGGGTCTGTGACCCAAACTCATTCACAGTCCAACCTCCCTGAGCTCAGGCATGGGATTTTGTTCCTTGTCATTCATGCGATAAAACTCACAGTTGTGTTGTGTAAATATCCCAAAGACTGCCCAGCACAAAACCAACACCCTGTCTGCTCTTCCAGTCTGCAGGTCAACAGAAACAGTTTCTTCTAAGCTTGTCTTTTTGGACATCAGCTGTAATGCGATGATGTGTGCTGTCAAATGCTCTGGCTTGGATTTTTCTCCCATTCTGTAACAGAAATGACCTGTCAATTTTTCTTACTGTTATTTGTTTCCTTTGACAGTCTTGTCCCGTGTTTTGGTGACAAGGAGGCAAGAATTCAATTTTGTTTCCATATTTAGAAATAAATGCAGTATTTCTAGAGCCCAGGCTAAAATGAAATACATTTGAAATTTCCACATGCTGCTCCTCACACACACACATGCACTTAGCAAAGCAAGAAGCATCTGAGAAAAAGGAAACCAAATGAAAATGAGGACTCTGGCTATTACAAGCTCCTGACAAGAGCTGTTGTTTCTAACCAACAGCTGCAAAATAGACTCTGGAGATCAAATCAGTTAGTAAGGAGAGAATAGACCGTATGAGGTAGGAATGGATCTGGGTGGGTCCTGTCTGCGTGGTAGGGGTGTTCTCCTCCATAGGACCACCTCCTGCTGCTCTCTGTTGTTTTCCTTTGCCTCTCCAGGCTTGTCTCAGCCAGGGCTATTTTCAGCCAACTCCATCCTTCCCTGCTTTCTTCCCATCCCCAGGCTCTGCAGGAGGGATCTCCCTTCACAACAGGCACCATGGAAAGGAGCAAACATTTCTCTGTTCTTGAGTCTATCCCTTCTGCATCTTTATGGTAACTTCCTGGAGGCAGGAAAATTAGCCTGCTGTGTGAACAGCTTCCCTTGTCTCAGCTTCCTTAGGACACAGGCTTGCTCTGGAAGAGTGGGGGGGGTGGATGAGGTGATTCCCTGGCATAGATATGGCCTGTCCAGGTCAGTCCAGCAGACTCTGCTGAAGTCTGTTGACACGAACCACGGTGAAGAGGTAATGCCTACAAGCTTCAATTAAACTCCAGGGCTAGGAATTCTGCCTAACTTAGAGTCAGCAGAATTGAAACCCTGAAATAAGAAAATATTCCCTATGCTATGCCCAGCAGCTGCAGGAGAGGGTGAAACTCAGCCTCTCTCCAGATTCCTCTTCTTCTGTGGTTGTGGACAGTCTCTGCTTCCACAGGGTCAAAACACAACTTGTCTTTGGGGCGTATTTGCACAGCACAGACAAAAAGCAGACCTATATTCAAATTAGGGAACTGGTTTCCTTGTTAAGATGGGGAAAATCTGTTGCACAGGAGCCACACATTCGTTGGGCATATGCTTCCCTTTATAATCAGTTTAGCTGTAGACTAGGCGGCAGTGCTGGTATCCTTGATTTATAGCAGAAGCCAGGGCAATTTTTTTTGTTGCTTTCAAAGGTTTCCTGAAATTGCTTTGCAGCCTCTGCAGAGCTTCAGAGTGCAGAAACATTACACAGAATTACACAGAGTATTCTGAGATGGAAAGGACCCACAAAGATCATCGAGTCCAACTCTTAAGTGAATGGTCCATATGGGAATTGAACCTGCTTGTGAGTCCTGTGGTGCAGGGATACCCCTGATACAACAGCAGGCAGCTACTCAGCCTTGTGGAACTGTTGTGGTCTCCGTGAGCTGACAGCACAGCTGAGTTTCTGAGAGCACCAATACAGAGCTGACTTGCTTTTGCTGTGGTGACATGTTGCTCCTTGTTACATAGGATATGTCAAATAAGTTCCGGGATGGGGGGGGCGAGGGGTGATGGAAACAAAGTTACTTTTATCCTTTTGCTACCTTTTATCTCTTACTGTGGACAGCTTTGCTGTCATCTCTGATACAGCAACTGTACCATGCTCCGGAGGGATCCAAGTGCCTCGTGTTTCATCAGTACAGTGGTGGTGGTTCTCCTTCCATTCCAGGTAAATACACCCTCTCATCAGGCTTGCATTTCTGTCACTCCATGCTGGTTTTGGTGATTTCCAGATGATGCATCTCAGGCTGGTGCACTGGGCTGAATTTGGGCTCTTCACTAATGACAGTGCTATTTGGTGAAGTCCCAGGCTTAGGACACCTGACTTCAGCCCACACTTAAGACTGACTTTGTAGGTACGTTCCTGGCTGCATACAGGAGACATGCTGAGGACATACTGGGGTTGAGGGAAAAGGGAAGACACTTTGAATTTCCTCTCCTGCCCTGACTTTTTGATTTAACTATGTTTGGTCCTGTAGGCCCT
The DNA here is from genome assembly GCA_013399855.1 of Oxyruncus cristatus. Classification (NCBI taxonomy): domain Eukaryota; kingdom Metazoa; phylum Chordata; class Aves; order Passeriformes; family Cotingidae; genus Oxyruncus; species Oxyruncus cristatus. Next base: position 341,471 of record VXAY01005156.1, read on the forward strand.
GGGACAGTGCCCATGAGGGGCTGTGGGAAACCTGTGCTAGAGCAGTGGCTGCTCTTCCAGGTTGAAATTCCCCACCTTTTAACTGCTAATCCAGGCTGAACTGGGATTTGTTGTGGCTGCTGGGAGTTTGAGGTTGGGTTTAGTGCGTCCAGACCTGAAGGGTATGTAAAGCAAGGGCTTTACATGGCCTTCATATCTTGGGAAAAAAAATCTACACAGCCCTTCTTAGGGGTTAATTTTTTTTAAAATCAGCTCACACGGAGAGTTCGTGTTAAAAACTTGAAATGACATGAGCTCATCCATGCTCGTGGCTGACGGGGACAGGCTGTGGTTGAAGCATCTGGCTCACCACCAGCCCCTGGCGGCCTGGATGAGCCCCTTGGCAAGAGATATTTGTCACAGGCAACTTCTGAAAGAGAAATAAATGAATCCAACTGGTGAGTTCTGGCTGGAAGGAGGAAAGGGAAAAGGAGGGAAAGCAGATGGTGTTATCAGTGCTCTGCAGTGAGGGGAGGCAGATACCACACGAAGTCCAAAGGTGGAGTCAAAAGTAGCAGGAGCTCACCTTGGAAAAGGGGTGGCATGCAGATGGCATTCTGCAGCCATTTGAGGGGAAGATGAAGCAAGTGAGAGGCAGGACAGAGTTGTCAGACCCACTGCTCTCTGTCCTCTCCCTGGATATATGCCACCCCCACCCTGGGTATATACCCTTGGAGCTCTGCTGTCCAAGGAGGACTGAGAGCCCCCAGCCACTAGGAAGGAGACTGAGGGGATGTGTAAGGAAGCTCTGATCCTGGCAGTGGGGGACTGAGGACACTGACTCAGATGCACCCAGCCCTAGGACAAAAGAGCAGTGGGTGTTTGCTGCTTAGAGCTGCTGCAGGAGGTGGTTCCAACCTCACCTCTGTTAGGTACTTTCCAACTTGGACAGCCATTTTCTGGTTCAAAGTTGGCTTTTCTAAATGATCTGGAAATCTTAGGCTTAGATGGCGTGCTTGGAGATTTGTGGAGATTCCATGCATGGAAGCACTGGATGGCATCAGCCTTAACATTTGGGGTCACCAGAGGGTTCCCACAGTACGGGCACTGAGCAGAAGGCAGGGTTGCTTTTGCTCCCAGTGTTTTGAGGCTCATTTTGAGGTTCCATCAATGATGTCTGGGCAGGCTCCAGAGGTGCTTGGTCACTTGATACTCACCCAGACACTGTGAGCCCTTGTCTGCCTTGTCATGAGAAGCACTGAGCCTGCATCAGCAATAAACAATAACACAACGGAACTTGAGCCTGCGGAAAATGCTGTGCTTTGCCTCATGAGAAAATGTTTTAAGATCTACTGGTACAAAGTGCACAAGAGGTTTAATTTCACATTTGCCCTCTAGCTCCTCAAACGCAACCTTACCCCCAGCTGCACTGTTTTCCCTCAGTTTTCTTCTGAGCTCCAGGAAATTTCCAGCAAAGCTCAAGTGCAGCATCACAGGTGCCCAGGAGTATATGGCAAAAGTCAACCAGTTTGTAAATAGTTCCCTAAATCAGTGAAATATACCTGTGGATACTAATTTTATGATAGAATGGGCTTATTTTGGTGAAGTTAAGCCTGCTCCTAAATCAAATAGGAGGGGGGAACCCCAGGCAAAGGCTAAGGCCATATTCAGTTGGTTTAGCTAACTTAGAGCAGTTTGGGTCACACTTGAGTCATTTTATATCTGTTTTTTTATCTCTTTCTTTATGTAATCTCTTCATCTGATTGCTGGAGATGGCCTTAGGCTTTGTGTTCCCTGTGGGAGCAATGAAGCACAGTACCAAATGGGATTTTAAGGGGATGGCTGGAGCGAGAAAATGTGTCCTCTGTTTGTTAGGCCGGTTGCACATGGCCTTGGAGACAGCAAGTAAAAGAGCGGCTTTGAACTTGGAAGGTCTTTATTCATCAAAAGCTCAAACCTCTATAAACCAGTGATGGTGCCCCTCTGGTTAGTGGTACTTTTCAATTATTATTATTCTAATTGATATGTTAACAGAGAAAAACAGACAGCAAAGGCATTTTTGATTTACAGGTCAAGGCCAGCAACAGTTGAGAACCTGCTCTATGAAGAAGGCAGGTGACAGTCGTCTCCCCCTGCCCCAATACCAAACTCCCCCAGAGAAGGGCAAGCAGGGAAGGAGCTGCCTGATGGATGTCCCAGGGCCATCCTGTGCATCCCTGAGTGGGTCTTTGCTGCTGTCCTGGGTTCTTTGCTGAATTGGAAGGGAAAAAACTGGTGCCACTATCTGGTTTCTGGCAATTATGTTTTGGAATGGCAGCATTTGGAAACTGATGTTTAAATGTTTCAGTTCCTTGCAGAAGATGCCCTTGGAAAAAATCCTCTTTGCTTGGTTCATATGACTTCTGAAGAGACAGGGAAAATAGGACTAGTTTGCATTTTTTAGTAAAAGTCTTTGTAAATAGCATAACAATTCGTAAAAAACCAAATGCAGATGTTCCACAAGGACCAGAAGAGCCATTTCTTTCCAATACAGAAAAAATATTTTGTTAAAACTGGGTAGATCATACCCATGTATGTATTTTGTTGATAGGGAAATAAGTAATAAACCATGAAGTGTCAACTTACTGGACGCAAGAGGTGCTTTGACTCCCCTATGAGGACCAACACATGCAGATCAGGCTATATCTGATTAAATAGAAGAGAGAAATATTGATTCTTACAGTAAGAAATAACTAGTTTTCCATGTTTATTTTAGAACAGAAATTCAATTTTTAGGATATCAAATAGCTGTTGTCTAATATAGACAATATAATATATATTTGATTTAGAGTCATGGTAAGTGAAATGGTGACATAGTGTTACCATGCTGAAAAATGCAAATGAAATTATGTCAGAGCCGGGGCATATTATATCCTGTGTCTATTGTAGAGTTATGTACACCACATACAGCTGGTTAATGAATATGAAAATCAGATAGGAAATAAGAAGGGTGATGGGTAGTGACTTTCTGACATTTGCACCAGCGTCGCCCATTGCAGTTGGCTGCTGCTTTCACTGTTTCCCTTTTGACTACTGTTTGAACAAACCTGGATTGTACTAGCAGGAACACTTGGCTGAAATCCACACAATACGCAAATAAGTTTTCCAAATAACTCCAGCAGCTTTGTTTATGCCTGCTTAGAGATGTGACAAGCTACTGACTTAAAAACTGGTATTGATAAATTCATTAAGCAGTTGCAGCAGCTTCAGCACAGACTTACAGGAGGCTGGATGCATGGGCAGCCATGGGTAGATCCCGTACTAATGATCTGTTTATAAGAGACTATCACTCTTCTTTCTCTGTCATAACTGTTTAGACTGTAAAGCTTTCACAAGCTTCATGTGTCTGCATCAAACTAGTAAGATTTTGCCGTTGTCACCTGCCTCCCAGAAAAGGGTTTCCATGGATTTTCCTGGTCTTTTCTCAACTTGCCCTTAAACCCTTCCCCTTTCCCTTTCTTTTCCCTTCCCTTCCCTCCAATCAGCAAGGAGTGCCTGAGACTGGCGGTCCCTGTGGCGCCGAATCCAATGGGACTTCGCGAGCATTCCCCGGTGCCACGCTGCTGCTGGGGTTTTAAAACTGTGGCTTTAGGCTGTGGTTCTTGGGAGGACTTTCTTTCCACTCTGTTAAGAACAGCCTGTCCACATGTTTAAGAATGAATGGCTTTAGGTCCCGTTCAAACTTCAGTTGGTTAATTTTGGTTTCATGCCTTCGTAAGTACCAGTCTCCAGGGTCAGTCACGGTCTGTGTCAAATCACCGACTTTCTTTCCTGTGATTTTCAACATAACTAAGTTTGTAACTCTACAAAAAACATGCTTTCCTTTTTATCATCCATCCTTTGTGCTTTTCTTTTACTCCCCCACCCCCACCCCTTAAAATTATGATTTCTTTCTCTTTGCCTGTCAAAGTTGCTCAGCACCTCTAGTCCATTTTTCCTTGTATTTTACAGCCTGCATGTCAAGGACACTAAAGATAGCCTGGCTGCTCCTGGACACAGAGTTCCTGGGAATAAATAAGTGCTGGGTTTTTTTTTGTTTACAACATCCCTGCTTACACAACTGAGTACCGACCACCAGAGACAGCAGTGTCAGGCCTGGTTAATTCTGAGGAAATACCCCAAACTTCATCTATTTCCTAAGCATTTGTTCTGGTGGGTAGAGAGCATTAACAAAAGGGCACCACAATCTCATGAGTGTAGTTTGCTGCCTGCGTTACTCTACTAAGCAGGCAAGGAGGATATTTATAACAGGGGTACGAATGACTTTCCCAGAAAACCAGACCATTTCCAGAGTCTGCCACCAGGAGCAGAGGCTGTTGCTGTAGTGTCTGAGGCCAGGCAGGAGCAGCCCAAGCCTGAAGCTCCCTGCAGGAACACAGTCACCCCACAATCAGTTTGCAATCAGCAAGCCCAGTTCCGATTGTGAGGGAGCTCCCCCGGTCACCCAGCACATGCAGAGAGCGGAGCAGTGCCAGGGCTCTCTGCGGAAGGAAGAGCACCCTAGGAAAGGGGGGTTCAGGGCAGCAACCCACCAGGATTCCCTGCTGGAAATGGTGAGCAGCGACCCACCATTTCCCTCCCTCCTCCCACTCACATCCTGTGCTCACGGTACCTATGCAATTGCTTTCGGGGAAATTTCTGCCAGGCAAGTGTTTGTTTGCCCTGCAGTGCAACTTAGTAACTATTGATAAAGGAAAGCCATTATCAGGAGACCACAGGCACGCAGGGGAAGGTCCACATCCACATATCAGTGTGACAAAGCTTTTTTTTCCCCCTCGGCCTACTTACATTTACAAAGATTACTGTTAATAATAACTTGTCTAAAAAACCCTGTAAAATAACAGCTGTTCTTTTACGATAACTTAACATTTTAATGACACCCTGCAGCAAAAGCAAACCAACCCAAGCCCTGCAGACAACTGCTCTCCACCAGTATGAAGCCGACAGAAGAAGAAAAAGAAAGCTTAATGTGTATTCAGTGAGATAGGAGACTTTTTCTGTCTTTAGATTTCTTTAATTTTTTTTATTCAGTGACTCAGAGTTACAGATTGTTTAGAGAACTGGTCATATTTTTAAAACCCGGAAAAGGCTTGGGTTCAATTCTGCCATCTTGAGATCTCTGAGCTAGCTGTTGAATTCTACTGAATGATCTGGACAGGCTGGATTGGTGGGCTAAGCACAGTTATATGAGGCTCAATAGACCAAGTGCTGGGTCCTGCACTGACCCCATGATCATATATCATATATGGCCTAGTGCTACAGGCTGGGGGAAGAGTGGCTGGAAAGCAGGAAAAGGACCTGTGGGTGGTGGTTGACAGTGGCTGTACATGAGCCAGCAGTGTGCCCAGGTGGGTGAGAAGGACAGTGGCATTCTGGCCGGTATCAGCAATAGTGTGGCCAGCAGGACCAGGGCAGTGTTCCCTTGTACTCGGCACTGGTGAGGATGCACCTCTGGCACTGTGTCCAGTTCTGGGCCCCTCAATTCAGGAAGGACATTGAGGTGCCGGAGCATCTCAAAGGAGAGAAGGGCAGTGAAGCCAGGGAAGGGTCTAGACAGTAAGTCATATGAGGAATGGTTGAGGGAGCTGGAATTGTTTAGCCTGGAGAAAAGGAGGCTCAGGGGGGACCATATCACTTTCTACAAGTACCTGAAAGGAAGAGGAAGTTAACAGAGAACCAAGGGCAACTGTTGACATACCACCAATGATGCTCCTGTAAGCACAGTCCCACTTCACGGATTCTGGTCCAGATTTACATCACTATAGCCAGGAAGGTAACAGGCAAAATGCAGAGATGCGACGATCCTCCGGAGAAGTCAGTGCTGCAGCTCCTTCTAGCTTCTTCTCACAACGAGACTCCTTCCTAAATTGTACAGCTGAAGTTCGCATTTAAAATCTTTTGGAGCAGAATTAGTGGCTTGGCTCTTGACTTTCAGTGCAGCGTTACACAGCAGTAAGTCCTGGGCATAGTCCAGCATGTTTGGTGATGGGTCTTGTTTGCGGCAGGATGGGTGAACTTGGCATATTATTCACAGTACACAATGGGACACAGTGGACACATACCACTAACACCTACCATACACTACACATCTGTCACAAGGAAATGATCTGGAATATCTAAACTTATACAAATACAGACGACTGGCTGCTAGCATATAAATAAGACACCTTCTTTGATCAGATGCAGCAGGCCAAAAGGGTTAAGCCCAGAGGCTACTGTGCAATGCAGATGCTTTCCTAAGCAAAGAGTTACTGAAACTGCCCAGGAAAGTCCCCTTCATAATTATGAGACCAGGTACTAAAACATGTACCTCTCCTTCCTGGTCTGCTTAAGTTGGAGGGCAATTTTTTTTTTTTTTTGGTGTCCATCTCCATGAGAGATGGTGTTTTGTAAAATCTCATTTATAAGAAAACCGTTTTAAAATGGCAAAGGCAGTCTGGGAATTTTACCCATTACTGAACCCAAGAAGTGCTCCTTTGCAGTCCTTGATGTTATGATTTTTAGAAAATACTAGAAATTGCACAGCAGATATGCAATGAACAACACGTATAAAGTAAACGCACAATTTACTGTTCCTTATCTTTCACGAGTTGAATGAGTTGCACCTACTTCATGGTGATTGCTTACTCTGTTAACAAAAATACAGGCATTCCAAAATACCTGTATACTCCAAAATACAAACGAAATTATGAAACACCACATGCCCTAACGAATGTCCATCCTTTTACAACTCTCCTGTGAAAAAGAAAGTTTCCTTCCTTATGCAAGAATGCCGGAAAAAGTGCAGGTTGCAGTCTCAGAAGCTGGTGGTGTACTCGTTCCTAGTGCTGGCGCTGGTGTCTGTGTAGCCACTAGCATCTTTTGTTACAGTGTAAGCCCTTTCTGCAGCTCGGCGTGGCAACAGCAGCTTGTAGGCTGCCGCCCTGTACTTCTTTGACATGAGGTTGTAGAGGACAGGGTTGATGGATGCACTCAGGTAGAAGAGCTGCAGAGCAAATATGTTAAAGTACTGGGAGAACAGCATCGTCCTCATGTCTCTGGTGTTTATAAATATGATCCTGCCAATGTGGAAAGGCAACCAGCAAATTACAAAGGCCAGAAACACCACAGCTATAAGACAAAATAACATATGCAGCAGTTAAGGAGTGAGTTAACTTTTCAACCGTACAGTATACTAAATTTTACGCGGCTGATTTTGCAGGTTCTTCTAACTGATACAAATGATACGTAGAAGTAATGGCAGTAAATTGTTGGAAAACCATGAAAATGGGAATAGCACGAAGTCTGACTGTTAGTCTTTGGATTAAAAGGTAACTGGTGAAATCTTAAGCTAAACAGTGAGATGAGTTTGCTGAGCAAAATGTAAAAAACCAACAGTGGCGTAACATCCATGTAACATCAGGCACAACAGAGACCCTCCTCGGCAATGTCTGTAATGCCACCTATGCGATATGAAAACAAAACTCAGAATAAGAAGAGGTATTTTTTGAGGAACCTCCACAGCAGCTCCATTCGCTGCAGAGTTGTTGTTTAACATGTTTACATCACTGACAAAGGCCAGGGCTGCACGTCAGTCAGCCAAGCTCCCACAGAATTCGCACTATTGTGGTGGGATGGGATCTGATGTAAAGATTTATACAGTGTAGTTGGGCTATTGATTTTTTTCCACCGAAGCTCTGACACATATCCCCAGACAATTACTGCTGGAGACAGATATTTTACTAGATGGATCTCTAGTCTGAGTCACTTCAGCTGTTCTCCTGGGCTTGTGTTGCATTTTAGCACAATGCAAACAAATGCGAACACTCTTGCAATAACAACAAAGCAGGAGCAGATGAGGAACAATTAAATAAGAGCATTCTCTGTGTTTCTCAGAGCTTAAAAAAAAAGGACTATAGCCAAAGAAAGTTTACATCTGAAATACACCACACACAGTGCTCCTGGCTCTTCAAGATAAGGGAGCATTGGTCTGGTTCAGCGGGTTCTGAGGAGATCATGGATATGGGTGTCTCTGTTGGAAAATCTTGTGCCTGCTTCGATGTAAATACCTTCCTCGATTAAGTCAGCAAAATTCTCTCAGGCTTCCTTTCCTTTGTGATACACTACTTCCATCCAGCTGACTACCTGATCCTTGATTTACTAACTGATCCTTGGTAAAAGAAGTCTCCTGTGTGGCATGTAAAAACTACACGAAAGGTATAAAGAAAAAAATAACAAGGGCATTGCTTTTATGCTGCTTAGTCAATAGCCGGATTTCTTTTTTCGTTCCTTTCCCTTCTTTTTCTTTTCCCCTTCAGATTGGTCACTACTTACAAACTTTAAAGCCCCAGAGCAGACTGTGATCTCTAGTTTTCCAGAGCCTGATGGCTGGGTTAATATATGACTAAAAAAATAAACTAAAAATGAGCAGCATTCTACATCTGTAGGAAGTGTTTTGGTATTATATGAGTTGTCTTCAAACATCTCATAGGGGTTAAGTTGCTTCTTTTTCAGCCTCCTTGGGCAACCAAATGGATTTACTCCAACGACAGCTACAACTGACCACTAAGGAACTCAAACTTACTTTTCAGCAGAAATTTTTGTGCAGAGGTGTTGCTGCCCACTGGAAGGGACTACCGAGGTTACCATAGTTTTACTGACGTTGCAGACTACCTTGTACTCAATTCTGGCTGGTAAAATGTAGAAAAAAGGTATTTCTACAGAAGGCACTCGCCCTGCTGGATGTGCAATCCTACACGAGTGAAGCCTCAATTATGAAGGACCGAAATCTCTGCCGTGGCAGTTTCCCGGGAGCACTGATGGGCTCGGCACCATGGCTGGGATGTCCCCCTATGCTATTCCCTACACTGCTCGGGAGCTGCAGGTGCTTCAGCCCTGGTTCTAACCCCAGCCACGGCCCCCTAGTCCCGGTCCTAGCCCCAGCCATAGCCCGGGGAAAGTGGCAGAGGGACTCACCCAAGATCCTGACTGTCTGGCGGTGCCCCTTCTCCCGGAGGACCGAGCCGGGGCCCCGCAGTCGGGTGTTGCTCCGCGACAGCTCCCGACCGATGAAGCCGTAGAGGACGCCGAGGCAGATGAAGGGCAGGACGAAGTAGCAGGTGGTGACCCAGAACATGGTGGCCAGCAGGCCGGACTGCAAGGCCTGCGGGGTGGGCTTGCACTCGGGGCTGAAGTCGGTGTGGTTGTCGGGCTGCTCCACGCCGACCAGGAAGAAGAAGGGGCTGGCGGAGAGGAAGGCGAAGGCCCAGAGGACGCCGACGATGGCCTTCACCCGGCGCTTGGTGACGACCACCTTGGCCTTGAGGGGGAAGCAGATGGCGAGGTAGCGCTCCACGGTGAGGGCGGTGATGTGGAGGAGGGTGCAGTAGGTGCAGCCCTCACAGAGGTAGTGGGAGAGGCGGCACAGCAGCTGCCCGAAGATCCAGGGCCGGGAGCGCCAGAGGCGGTAGAGGTCTAAGGGCAGCCCCAGGAGGATGAGCAGGTCCGAGACTGCCATGCTGCCCAGGTAGAGGTTGGTGGTCGTTTTCATGTCGCGGTAGCTGCGGATGACCAGCACGGTGAGGACGTTGCCCGCCACGCCGAGCACGAAGAGCCCCAGGCAGATGGCTGTGATGGGAACGAGCACCCACAGGGGCACCGCCAGGCACAGCCGCTCGTCGCAGGGTGGCCACGGCCACGGCCACGGCTCGCCGTCGCTGCCGTTCCCGCCGCCGCCGCCNGCAGGTACCGCGCCCCCGCCCCGCCCCGCGGTCCCGGCAGCGAGGGAGGGAGGGAAGGAGGGATGGGAGAGGGGCGGCGGCGCAGCGCGCACAGGACTGACCACCAGCAGCGAAAAAGAAGGTACTTTTATTGTCCACAGACTCTTAAAGGTACTTTGCTACATCGTTTTATGTATTCTCTATCAGACTATACAGATTCGTCTTCATGGAGCCCGACGTTGTACAACCATAAAGTGATATGTTTGGTAGTGTATCTATAGCGTTTTAAAAACTTTAGAGTTTCTCTTTTTCTTTTATTTATTTATTTTTGGAATGTACAGTATATGAGGTAAAATTAGGATTACATTAAAAACTGTCTTCAGTGCAGTAATATGCACTGAGGCTCAAATGGCAAATACACTATTAAATGACTATCAAAAATAGGAGCTCATTTAAATTTTACTATGAAAAACGTAGGTCACTGCAGGTTACCTGCAGTAACAAATCTTACCGTTTTAGACATTCAACCGTAAGAAATCTCTGGGCTGTGACACGCAACCTCATTTGCACTGCCAAACATGGCACTTTTAAGAAGGTTCTAGAAAACATCAGTTATCGTGGAATCCTGTGGGAAGGTATCAGCCTATACGTACAAACGACAAATTCGAAATAAAATGTAAACATACAGTACATTTTAAAGACAGATCATTCTTGCCACGTGGAGGCCAAGTTCTTTGCCATTTCTTTTTTTTTTCTTTAAAAAATGGAACTCAACAACATTATTCTACAGCACAGATCGTTGGACGTATAAACAATTACAATACATGCCCGTTCTAATATAAGAGAAATTCTTCAGAGATCTTCAAAGCACAAGACAGAGGTTCCTTTTTTATTATTATTAAGACTGACAGAAGTGTTTAATACCATTAAAAATGCTAAACTGAACACAACTAGAAGCCATTAATGATCCACTATCTTGTAACTCAAATAAATTAAAAATAGCTAATTACAAAGTGTATAACAAATAACGTAAGTGTGATGAGACAAGGATTTTTTTTTAAAGGTAAGTTTCACTACAAGCTTTGTGTCACTGGCAATCATTGACATCTAGCAAGATGTTCAATGGGATACTTGTTAAAAGTTCAGTCTGATCATTCAAGAACTCACAAATGCAAGCTCACAAAACATTGATGAGTTATGCAATTGCAAAGTGCTCTAATGCAACATTAACTACATGCAATCAACAATTTGGTACAGTATCCAAAGAGACATTACATTAAACATTAGGATCTCAAGAAAAAAGCAGCTTTAAGTTTTCTGGTGCAAATTACTACACTTCGTCTTCTGATTTGGTGCCCCAAAGAAAAGAAAGAAAGAAAGAAAGAAAAGAAAGAAACAAAGTAAAAAAAAAAGAAAGAAATCAAATAAACAAAGGCAGTGCTTGTTTCTGGTGGATATGGCAAGTGAATGTTGGGGAAACAGCAAAAATTCAATAATGACTTTTATCTCAAAAATCCATTAACTAGCCAAAATTAGAGGGTACAGACATCCGTATAAACTGCATCCAATCAAAGGTCAGCTTCAGAAATGTGTTTTGCAATTTAAATAATAAGTCTAAGAAGTTCTCTCACACCCTCCCTTCTATATTCAGAAGAAGTAAAAGAGGCATTTTTGTAAGTAAACATCAAATCCTGGGGGTAAGATAAACCACTTGTGCCATCTCCTTGTAGTCTTTTGAAAACATCTACTTGCAGTGAAGAACTCCACATTTATCAGGTAAGAAGCTTCCTTCATGCATGCTCTTCCATCCAATTTATTATTTGCTGCCTGAGAAAAGCCCCTTCTGTTTTTCAGCATAAATCCTGCTTCCCAAATAATTAAGACAAATGAGGAGGTAGAAATACAGCGCTAAATTGCTTTCACAGCATCAGATTAATATTGTATACAGCACAAGTTTGTTAGTGTAAGTTTTAAATGCGATCTACACATTCTTCCCTGTTATGGTAGCAACCCTTAGAAGTGTGGGCCAGGAAATCATCTTTACACTCCTGTTTAATGGTCAAACGCTTTTCATTAAACACTGCGTGCCTGCCCCATACCGAGTTTGTACTGCAAGAAGGCATATAAAGAAAAGATTATATTTCTGTGGCTTGCATTTTAGTAACATGTGTCAGCCTATACCTATGACTAAGCGTTTTAAAGTGGCTGAAAATGTTTGCATCAGTCTCAATGCCGGTGCTAAATGCCTGTTTTTGTAAAAGCAAGAGAACAGAATTACTTTTAGATTATGAGAAAGTAAAATGTAATGGGCAGCATTATAAAATAGATCTCTTTTCTTCACTTTATGACGAAGTACTGAATGATAACAGCAATCAGAATGGAAAAGATAGCAAAAAGTGCAAGGATGACAGCAGCACACACTTGGTCGCTCTGCGACCATTGTGTCCTTGTGGTTTGCACAGTGTCCTTGTTGGTGCTTGCCGGTGGTTCAGTCCTCTGAGAGATGAATAGCACTGGTGCGCTGTAGGGGCCTACCAGGTCCTGGTGACCTGTGGTCTCTTGGCACTGTCGGATGGCACATGCGCGGAAACGGTATTCACAGTTCAGCTGGAGGCCTGTGTATCGGAATGACCAGTCTGGACCCTTATAGATCTGGCAATGAAGGAAAACCAAAAAAGATACATCAAGTAAAAAGTCCTATATACATATGTATCTCAGTATGGTTGATGGCAACTCACCAGGATTTTCACCAGTGCAAAGAAAAATGGACAAGAAGCTCAAACATGCAATTTAAATGCCAGATACACTCTCCAGTCCTTTTCGTGAAACACAAGAACTACATTTGCTTTTACGAATGATGAGTACACGCCAAATAAACTCTGTCAGAAGCCCCAGTGTTCAGGTGTTTTAGTGACCACTTACAATTAGATGTAATACACAGTATCATATCATGGTATTTTAGGCAGTTAACTCTGTATAAAGCTAATTCAGTAAGTCTAATACAATCCAACACACTTTGTTCTAGTTAAGATACCATGTATTTAAAATATTATAATTTATCCCAATAAACACTGTATCAGGAAAGCTGCAAGGAATCCTCTCAGTGATTCTTAATTTCATCATATTCCCAAGATGGGTATGACTTATGAGGGTGTTCTCCAAAGGTGTCTCAGCTGCTGGTTAACATGAGTTCACAACTCTTCAGCACGGAGTGCCTAATTCACTGAAATCTAAATGCTGGTTTCTCAAATTAAATAAATTTTCAGCTACATAAAGGTCCCATGAATGCCAAAAAAACCTCATGTGGGCACAGTTATAGGTACATCAATAGGTACACAGCTATTAGGTGGGCAGCACAGTACAATTTGATTTCTCTCTTAAAACCCCTTCACCCTGCTACCTCCCAATATCTGGATTTGCATTATTTAACTGGTAACAGGATACAGAAATATCACATCATGCAGGACCCTTCCCTACAGTTACCATACTTGTAGACAGTATTTCACAAATGCAAACTACTGACCATTTAATGAAAGAAGGAGGAAATCCCTTCCAATTCTGCTGTTTGAAGAGTTCTTGCTGTGCTTGTGGCTACTCACAGACTTAGAAAGTCCTCTGACAGCCAGGCAGCTGGGCTTTACTGGAATCTACAACCAGACTTTTCTTTCTGAGGAAGGACAGATCATCGGAAGTGCAGCTTCCTCAAAATTCTGCTCATTTGGATTATGTGTTTGGGAGTGAGCAAACAGGCGACTGGCACATATCCTACTCCAGCTACTGCTACACCAGCTGGCAGGGGTTACTGTCCTCAGTGCCTTGCCAAAAGTTGCCTTTCCCTCAAATGTATTTGCTGGGGTATTTACATGGTTGCTTCCTAATGCCTTTAAGAGCTTAAACTGATGTATATAGCTCATACAGCAGATTACTAACTTATTTTGTCTCTAGCATGGAAGAAGCAATGACATGAACAATCTGGACAACACGAGGGAGAAGGAGGAGAGGACAGTGAAATTTTGGCAGGGAAATGGTAGGAAACAGCTCAGCCTTTGTAGTTACAGCATGCCCTGCTGCTGAAATGGTCCTATGGTGAAAACCTAATCACTGAATTATGTTAAAAAAAGTTTTCTACAACTGAATGTCTACATTGCCTAAGTAGGGGGCTTTCCTCTGCAGTTCTCTGCAAAGAAATATGACTTGAACAAAATCAAAGGTTTTATAATATTGTTTACTGCCTTCAAACAGCTCTTAGTGAAAAGGGAACCCTTTGCTCCTTTTCTCCTCAGTGTAAGTTATGTACCATTGGGTGAAAGGTTTCTTTTTGTCAGTTGTTCCCGTTAATGGATGACTTCCTCACCACTTGAGATGTTAAGTTGTAAACATCAGCGTCCAACCCCGAGAGGCTGGAACCTACTGCAGAATTTATATTACTTAAATCCCCTTTCTATGTGATGATGGGTTTAAAAGATACTACCTTATATTATTTAGTAACAGAAAGTTAGCATGGTAACTAAAAATGTACTGGAACACAATCTTTACTAAACTAATTTTACTGAACTAGTTATCACAAATAGTAATTGAGGAAAAATACAATAACTTAAACACATCATACCTGTTTGAATTCCGAGTCTTTTCCCACCATGACCTGAAGACAGTAGATAACTGGATCACCCTTCATGGGCTGCAGAACCTCCCATGTGATTTCACAAGTGTGATCATTTATTCTCTCTATCCTTGGTGCTGAAGGAAGTAAGCACAAAGGTGAAGCTAGCTCTGCTTTCATCATCGTGTAACATTATAGTCTAGTGACCCATAAAATTCTATATTCTGCCTGCTATTTTGTCTCAGAGAAACACAAGATTCAGAGTCAAATCTGTTCGTCCTCCAGTGTTTTCTGGAACAACAACTAACAATTCACACAGGTCTCTATTGCTCATTCAGTTATCGTTCCAGAGAAAGCAAGGGAAATTTGGTGACTGCAAGTGTACCTCATT
>VXAY01005156.1:356215-409522 GCA_013399855.1 Oxyruncus cristatus
GCTGCAATGCTTAAAATTATTCTAAACATGCAAGGAAGCATTTTCACCTCAACTTACTGTAACAGCCTGGTCACTCTCTCGTGGTAAGCAGGGATTCTAAATCCAAACCTTCTTATGTCAAAGGATGCATAAACTCTGTCTCTTTAATTTTTGGAGTGAATATTTTAGGCAATTACATGAAAGGAGCATTTACCCACTATCCCTACCTGCACTCAGAAAAGGGCTTAGCATTCTCAATACCCCAAATACAACATAATACCAAAACCAACTTGCTACCCTCCCACCCCCCCAAATTAAAAAAAGAAGCACCTTTACCTTTCAAGGCAGCTGGAACAGATTTGGGAGTAGTGAAAACATACTCTTGAGAAAGGGGACCTTCACCAGCTTCATTACATGCCTGAATACAAAATTTGTATGATGTAGACTCACTGAGCCTTTGAACTTTATATGTATGACATGGTCCTCTGTATAAGGATACAAACCTGAAAATGGAATGAGTAGCTTATTTTGAACACAGAAAAGGACTTCTGAAGTAGCTACTGTATTGTATTGAAATCTGTTCCCATAATTTCCCAGAATCTAATGAAAAGCCCAGAAATTTTTATTTCAGAGTGAAAGAGGGTTCTGGCTACTATAAAACAGTAAGCTCATTTTCCAGGACCAAATTTTTATTTCTCATGTCTTTGAAATAAAAATCTTTTGCACAAAGAATACTGCAGACTCTCTCTTACCAAAAACGGTCCTAAGCATTTTAAGAAACCCTTCTGCACTTGAAACAATGGCAAAGGACAGCAGTTGTGTCTCCCCATTGAGCTGCGTACATTGCTTTTCTTCTTGGCCATCTACTCCTCCAATATCTTTAGCTTTTCAAAATTAGGTAACTAGATTTTAGCTTTTTCCTCCTTTGTAACTCTCCCACCTAAAAACTCCAACACCTAAAAAAAGTGCCATGAATCCAACTGCTTTTGTACATTATTGCTGGAGAAGGGGCCACCCACTCCTGCACAGGAGGCCAGAGTCACACTTGTAGCACACACCACCAAGTCCCTTTCTGAGAGTTTTGTACACTGGCCACTCTCCTGTTGTAATTCTTGCACAAACTGATCTTGGCAGCTCTTGTTTGCTTTCCAGTTTTGGTATCCCCAGGACGCAGCACAAATTTGTCTCTTCCTGCATGGGTTGTCATCTCCTTAGACTTTTTCTTTTATATTTAAAACAGATGGTACCTGCACATGACCTAGTCTTTAGTAATGGCAATGAATTTCTTTCCAGTTAAGAGTCTAATTTCTTCTTACAGCACTGCAATTTCACCTAGTAGATCTATTTTGCCTCACTGTCAAGCTAAAGCTACTCAGAGACTCAGACATGGTCCATAGTGTAGCAGTACTGCTCACTTTTACCATTTAAGCAAGGGTACTTGCTGTACCATCTCAGCTTACACTTTGATTTAACATGAGACAAGGGATCCCCTAAATAATAATCTGTACTATTTTCCACTAAAATAATTGCATATAAGAAAACAGAGAGTAAAGAATTCCCCCCTTCCAATATTAAGTATATAAAATCCACAACACTGATTAGACTTGCTACTTTGACAAAGTATTTAACCAAAAGTGAGAGAGAAAAGTGTGCTGGTACGAAACATTGCATTAAACTCTTCATGCTGAACTGTAAATAAAAAACAATGAAGTTTTTAATCTTGTACTTCCCAGTACAGAACACCAGAGCCCTTCTTGCCTTGCCAGATGAGACGACCTCCTACGTCTGTTGTAAATTCAGCAAAGCATATGGAATTCTGCCCTTTGCTGCCATCTGCCAAGCATCAGATCACAGCGATACAGGGCAGATTAAAGCGATGCCAAAACCAACCTTCCGTTCTTATCCTCCATTTGAAGGTGGTACTGAATGGAGTCAGTTAATACTTTTGCAGTTCCCTCTCCCCACTTCAGCTTGAGAGTCTGAGAACTGTATGCAGCACATTCCAGGCGAGGTGGATCCGGTGGGAGAGGCTTTGTTTTCAGCTTGATGGTGTGGCTGAAAGGGCCTGCTCCGAGACTGTTTAGGGCTTGAATTCGTACTCTAGTATTTGGAAAAAGAGAGAATAAATTAATTAGAAATTAGATTCTAAAAAATTAACCACTCATTTTCATCATTCACATTGAAGAGAGAATATGCTTTGCTAGATTGTCATGAATATGCAGAGCATCACTTTCCTTACCACTTTTTAAGGAGCTGGATTGATTAAAAATAAAAATATTCAGATAAATTCATGTTAGTGAAAAGATGCAAAAGCTCTGTTAGCTACTTTAAGAGTGGTCCATCTTCCTGACCCTGCAGTCCTTGTACCAAAGTTTTTGATACCAAATTGGAGAGATGAGGGAAGGTAAAAAAACCCCATTCCCATAGAGGGGAAATCATATCTTTGATTGTTACATCCGGTGAGTTCAAGGATGACTAACAGAAATTTTTATGGACTTTCTGGAACAGATCCTATTCACGTGAAAATAAAGTGATAATGCCCAGCCACCTCTTTTGCTGTTTTCCCCAGTAACACATCTCTGGGCACCTGCAAACACAAGCCACTTTGGGTCTACCTGGAAAGTGAGAGGGGGAAACCAAAGGAAGTCAAAAAACACATAGCTGAGGGGTTTGTAAAACTTGATATTCAGGGATAAGATTTTGGTTGTTCTGTTTTTTGGGTTTTTTTAATACTCCATAGAAAACAATGCTGGCATTTGGTTTACAAGAAGAAATTAAAAGAGTTACACATGAAATTTATTTCTGAAAAGAAAAATCAGAAAACAGAGTCTCTACGTATTTCACAGGTACCCATAGAGAACAAAGTGTGTCTGATTTAATTTTGCAGACTAAAATTTGCTTGTCCAAAATAGTGTCTAGGTAACTGGAAAGAAGTAGTCACAATAATTAAATTCTGAAACGATCAACCACACAGCTGCAAAATGTGGAAACGCAAATATGTGTGCAGGCTCAAGAATAAATATTTCTCCTCCTCCTACAGTAATATTTAATATTATGCTAATTTATTACAGCCCAGAACTAAGGTTAATATATGTAATTTCTTATTTGCACAGTTGACAGTGTATACTAAAAACCCCCACTTCTGTGGGTAGAAGTACTACAATAGAAGCTTCTCTTTTTTCAGTCTGTTGACACAGAGAGCAACAGTTCTTCAGATTACCAGCATTATTGTTAATTTTATGTGTTAGTAAGACACATAGAAACACTGTGGTCTTACATAAAGCATTAAAAAAGTAATTAAGGATTCAGAAAACTGCATAGCCAGAGGATATCCTAACTACACTGAAATCAGAGTGGGATTAAATTCCTACCTCCCTGGGACTGATCTGACTGGACAAGGTCTTTCCTTGGATTGATTTTACCTTGTCCAACACACTAGAGGCCATCTATGAAGCAACCAGTCTAAAAAACAGTTATCAATCTGAATACCTAATGTGAATTCAGTTAACCTCACACATTAACCAGATAGATACAGCACTACTACAATAAACAAACCAAAATAAATCATTCTTGAGAGAAAATAAAATTAGCACAGCTCACCTATTTATGATGATCATCATTACAAAGCTTCATTTTGCTCCATGGTTACACACTACTAATGGTTCTCTCAGAGTAGTAATGCAGGCAATAAAAAAGTACAAGGAAAACAAACAAACAGTGCACCTGCTCTTCTGGAAGAAACAGCAGTCTGTCAAGTAGCTGTGCATGGCATACCTGTAGGTAGTATCTGGCTGTAAGCCATCTATAAAATAGGTCAGATCCTTCCCAATAGTAATTGGCTGCTTATCTCCAAAGTCTATGCTGTAGCCAAGGATTTCAGATCCATGGTCACAAGGTTCTTCCCAGCTTATAGCAAGGCATGTGGAAGGAGAATAGTGTGGACTTTCAACTTCATCTTCACTTAGTCCACGAAGACAGGTCACAACTGCAGGTACAGAGGCTGGAGTCATACATGCCACTACTTCACTGAAAGGGCCTGCACCTGCAACATTCACTGCCTGTAAATCCAAAGCAGACCGTGTTTTTATGGCAGGGTCAATTCCTGTTTCCTGATTTCACTAACAGTAGTTTTACATCTTTACCTGAACCCTGCAGTAGTATATAGTGGCAGGCAAAAGGCCTTTCACTTCACAGTTGAGCCCAGGCCCACAATAGGAGATCTGCATGCATCCTTCCACGCCACCCCACTCCAGTCGATACTCCGTGACATCAGCTCCATTACTTACTGGAACCTTTAAAATGGATATAAATAGTTAGAAGTTTAAGTTCATTGACTAAAAAAAAAAAAAACCAAAACCAACCCCCCCAAAACATCAACCAAACTCACCACATCTAATTTTTTTCAGAGGAATGTTACACTCACATTTCTTTGCTGATTTTTAAATCAGTATGATACAAACAAATCAGAATACAATATTGGTCTTGGGGCACCTATACTTCAAAACCACCATTTACTGTTGCAGAGACTACTCTTTACGAAGTAATTGTGATTTCAGTTGCTTAAATACAGATACCATTAGTATATGGCATTTGGCTTTGGAGCCTCAATAGTCAATGGTAAGGAGATGGTCCTCCTGAGAGGGTATAAGAGTTTGCCCTGGCTGGGTCTCTAGTGCAGGGATCACAATATGCAAAAGCATACTGGTGACAGTGTCTTTATCTTACAGATTAAAGGACTCCTCCTTTGGAGCACATCATGGCTCTTGTACGTGGAAACTAGGGTGTGAGCACAGTGGGAAGCAGAAAACTGTGTGCTCTGTCTTCTCCTGAGATAGAGTTGTGAAGCAAATGGGAGAGACATGTAAGTAGTAAGACAGAGATGGACTGAAATGCCTGCTCAAGTAGCCTGTTTTTCCTCACTATCTGCCCTAGGAATCCAAATTTAGCCTCCCAATTTTGCGACTCCTATGGTTTTAATACCCCTTAGAAATAACAATATGAAGTACAGCTAAAATCACATGTTGCAGTGCCAGACCAAGATATGAGACTACAGAAATGTATCAGCAGCCAATGAAGTAATAAAGAAAAAGTCAACCAAAAGGCAAACCAATTTCTTAGATTGTGAAAAAAACAGAAGAAATATGCTGACATGCTTCTGCAGTAAATATTCCAAGACAGCAATCACACCAGGGTGCAGATAATTGCTCCAAAGCATGATTTTTCCTTTACCCTTCTTTTGTAAGAGAGGTATTAGCTACTTTCAGCATTAGGCCATGTGAAGGTAAGTGACTAAAAATAAACAGCATTTCAAAGGATAACATTTGATGTTCTTGATTTGTGACTAAAAAGGACCACCTTCTCTTCTCTCCTTTACAATGAGACGTGTTTGGTAAGAGGACTAATGCAGCTGTGGATGGCTCTGCCACTGTCAGGGAGGATGGAATACTTTCTCAATGTTACTGCTGTTGCTGCTGTAGATGTAATGGAGTTCACCTTAACAGAAGTAGGGGAATCCAAGCCAACAAGTGCAGGGATGACAAAAAATTGGGGGAGGCATTTGATAGGCTGAGGGGTATGGCTACCAGAGAAATTTCCACAAGCCAAATCTGATACAAACTTCAGGAAGTTTAACGAATACAGTGGCAAACACAAAGTCCTGGCGCTGGGATAAAAGAGTACAGACTGAGGAGCAACCTTACCAAAAAAGAAGGTGTGTATATGATGAAGACAAACTACACACTGGCTGTACTAGCAAATGAGAAGCAAGAAGGCTAAAAGGAGTAATGATCCTCTTGTGAGGCTGCATCTCCAGTACCATGTCCTGTCTTGAGTTCCCCAAAAGGAGATGAACATTGATGTTAAGGGACTAAGTCCAGTGAAGAGCCACAAAGGGGGAGTGCAGCACACAACAGAAAAGTAAGGCTTATTTGATAGCAAGATGATAAGGCTGAGGGGAGATCCTACTGCTGCCTTAAATTACTTAACAGGAGGGTACAGAGATGATGACAAATTTTTCTTGAAGGTGGCACAGTGACAAGACAGGAGTTGTGACTTGCAATAAAGGATATTTTGACTAGACATAAACAAAGAAAATCCTACAGCACAAGAGTTTACCCAGACAGTTCTACCAGGCTGCAACCAATCTTCATCCTTGGAAATAAATAAAAGTTCACTGGGCAAGGCCCTCAGAAACTTGACCTAAATATGAAGTTACCTTGAACAGAAGGTTGAACTAAATAACATCTGGAGGTCTACTTGTACTTTTATTACCATGTGATTCTATAAAGTAGACATTTAACATCACTCAAATGAATCCTACCTGAGTGTTGTAAGAGGTTTTTTTCATAAGGCTTTGCCTTGTAAGTATTTAAGGAGTGCTCTATAGGGGGCGATTGCTGTGACAGCCCCTTAATGATAGACCGTGGAAAGATCCACTTTGCATGGGAATCACACAAAGGTGAAGACAAAATGGATCTGATGCACAAAATAGACCTTTATTGAAGGGGGAAGGCTACCTTTTATCTGGTAGGGCATGGAATGCTTGGAATTTGGGAGGATTCAAGGGAGGTACATGTAGAGATGTGTCTATAATCAGGTAAACTGGGATAAAACTTACCCTATTAGGGAAAGGGAAAATACAAAGTGAGGAAAAGCTATAAATCTTAACTACAAAGAGCCAATAAACAAAAGGATTACATTCAGCGAATAGAAAAAAAGCTAACGCTGATTTAAACTGCAGGTTACATATAAAGTAAGATTTTCTTCTAACAACATTGTTAATAAATTGAGTAAACATAATACTCTTGTAATATGAAAAGTAGTCTCTGAGGTAAGAAGTTATTTGTTGTCCAGTAGTTCAGCTGCATTTCAAAGCTGTCTTTTTCTTCAGTTCTGCTTTTCTTCAGAGGTTTTTCCTCCACCAGGAATAAACATCTTGTGAGCAACTTCCAATAGTGCTCCTCTGACATATGCAGTAGGAAGCATGAACACTACCTCCCAAGTAAAATAGTTTAATCTTTTCTTTTTTCTACAGTTCTGGAACTCAGATACTTCACTCCATCTCAAGCTGCTGAAAAGCTGTGTTTAAACAATATTCCCAGATACAATCTTTCTTTTTTCCAAGCTTAATTTTTATCTATTGCATTTTTTAATCAGACATCTAAATACTATGGGTTTATAGGAAGTCTGTGAGGCTTTTGCTACATTATTACTGATGTAATTACGTAAAATTAAATCAGGTTCTAAAACAACAAATGCACAATCATCTATTGTATTATATGGATACATTCTCTCTGAGGAAATATAACTACATTAAAGAAAAATATTAAGAAGAGACTGCATCACTCAGAAATGCAAAGCAGCAGTTGTGGCAAAACTCAAACAAAAGAACACAATAAGATCTCAAGTACCTACAGGCTACCAACTTACAGCTGCCATGTAATGGTATGATGAATGACTAAGGTTTTACCTACCAAGTGTTGGATAATAAGGTAATCCCATGCTTACAAATAGGATTAAAATACAGTATTAAGCTATTAAAGCTGAGTTCAAAAATGTAGAAGACAATCATGTTAGAATAGGTGTAACATGGCATTCTTACCTCCCACGACACCTGAGCACATGCAGCAGACCTGCATGCCACTTGAGGGGGCTTGCACTGATCTGGTGGTCCAGGTGCTGTAGTTATTTCACATTTTTCTGAGTAAGGTCCAAACTATTAAGAAGACAGTTGATACAACTACATTGTAAAACCAAAATTACTACTTTTTAAATAACAGCTTACCATAGTAGGGACATATAACAACAGCCTGAAACTTTGTATTATGTGTTTATAAAATATATTTCTGTGGACTGTGGATTCAGGATTTATTTCAGTATGTGACTATTCTGCAAAAAAGCTGGAAGATTCTTCTTCACTACAGCAAATGCAATGTGAATAAATTTAGCACTTCAAACTCTTGGGCAAAACACGGAAGTGCTATCCAAAGCCTTATTTTGAAGTTACATGATGGCTGCACTGGAATATTAAACAATTTGTAACTGCATTTTTATATCTATCTAAAAGAAATAAAAGATTCAAAAACTGCTGAGCTATAGACCATTCTTTGTGGGGGGAAGGATAAAAGTCAGGACAATGCTTTAAACCTTTCAGCTGCAGACCTTTCCACAAACAGTGTCAACTCGTCCTGATAGTTTTTTATGAAGAGAACTGATCAGTGTAAGCAGCCCTGCCTCTCTGCCTTTAAACTGGGACTTGGGGTACATAATTAAATAAAACTTGTTCTATAGCAACTATTGATTTAAACACATTTAGTATTCCAAAGAGGGAGAATAGTTTTGTATCTGACAGAACATGTACTCAGAAGCGAAACTAAATATAAAAATTGAGAGAGTCAGGAAACACTACTGTGTTCTAGAATATAACAGCTGTAAAAATGAAGGTCAATCAATTTACAAAGCTGTATACAGAAAATAAATTGTTACCTGATTTCACATGAGAACACTATAAAGTTATAACAGTACTTTAATAAAGTGCTTAGCATTTCCTAATAATTTCCCAGTACTGTTATTCAGATAAGAGACATAATTATCTATTTTCTCTTCCCTTCAACTAAAAATCCCCTTCATTAGAAACTGATGTGTAACTGTCTGTTCCCACACAACAATAAGCTATGTGACTCAAATAACTCTACATTAGGAAATCTGATTTTAAAATTACTGTTAAATGCTTCTTTTGAAAGAAAAGATCCTTAACAGTGATTGGAGTCCCTGGAACTAATTTAATTTCAGACTGCCTCCTTACCCCAGCCTTGTTAGCTGCTCGAAGTCTGAAGTTGTACATCCTCCCCGGAAGAAGGCTGCCGACTGTGCATTCAACATCAGAGCCTTGGTAAACCTCTCTGTGTTCATCAGTTTCTGTCTGAAACATTTCCAGACTATAACAGGTAACAGGTGAACCACCATCTACCTGGGGTGGTCCTAAAAATAAGGAAGAAAAAAAAAAAACTTATTTAAGTTTAACACATAACACATTTGGATCCCTTACAATCACTAACAGTTGTAATAGAATTACCCCAACGCAGCTGAATTTCTCTTGCTCTTGGTCTACCCTGTAGCCTTGGAGGCTGGCATGGACCAGGAACCACTGCTGGTGTCTGCACCAGTAAAGAATCAGATGCCTACAAAAGAAAGACAGATTAACGAAGTCATCTAGGCCAAAACAAGCACTATCAATTATGCCACAAGTAAAGGGAAATACTGAGCCAGAAACCTTTTCTGAAGTACATCTTCAAATACATGAAGATACTTAAATGATCTATTTTTCATAATAACTGAATAAAACATGCTAAAGTAATCACACAATATGCAAAATTAGCTTCTGCTTTTGTGTTTTGGCACACATTCAAGGGGTAGAATTGAAAACAGTGGTTAATTATTAGTACAAACCCAGTATAGATGCTTGACTTGTTCAATGTAAACTCATTCTCCTTTCCATAAACTGTAGTTTTATGAGCTCTAAACGCTTACTCTAAGGGTTGCATACTTTCTGTACAAGAATCTCTCAGAACGCAAAAGTGGGCAGAAAATTCAATCAGAAGAGATTTAAAAAAAATTGAAATTTCACTTTTTTCATCACTTAGTTATACTTAACGTGCAACAAACTTTCCCCTCTGATTTGAAGTTTGGGCAAAATACATAGCATAACAACATACAGCAGATGGCATCGGCTATTCTGAATGCAGACAGAAATAAGCAGAGATGATGAGGGGCTATTAGTTTCAGTGTGATACAGAACGAATACAAAGTTGGTAAATCTTTAAGTTTACAAAAGAAAGGCATCTCAGAGCCCCTTTTCATAACTGTTTTCTGCCTATGTTCAAGAACGAGTGGATTGGGAGTTCTGCTGGTTTTCAGTTCCTTTGAAATGTGTTGTTGCACTGAACAACTGATGCTACTTAAAAAGCAGAATGTTTCTCAGGACGCATATGTTCAGGACAAGCGATAGAGGAGTTAATTACATCTTTCTTTACTCTTCTTCTGTTGGTTTTTGACACCTTCAGAAAGTATCAGGACTTTCTGAAAGTTATTTTCTCTTTGGTTCTTAATGTTTATTGAAGAAATGGAGTTGGGCTGTAGGGAACTAGGTTGGCAGAGTAAAAGTCCCCATGGATGCAAATGTGGTTTGGTGATGGCCTTCCTCTGCCCCCTGAGCTACGGTGAGAGGCAAACCACTGCAGCTGAACCTGCACTGAAGGAGACCAGATTTATTCTTAAGACAAGGTGGCTGTGGTCAAGGTATCTTTGCAGGAGACTTCTAGGTGGACGAAGGATACATACATTTTCATATAGTAAGGGGGGAGGGCTGGATAGAAATGGCCAACACTAAGAATGCAAGGCTTTAAGATTTTCAGGACACCAGCTGGACAGTGAAGCCCTGCTGGAAGTCTGTAGAGAGCCAGGGCTGGCTTCTTCCACTTGGTGCTGAGAAGGGAGAGGAATACAGCACAACATTTTGGCACTGGCAGCTGAACTTCACCACAGAAGTGACAGTTGCAAGTGTGTGTGTATGTAATGTACATAGTATGGCACAGCAAATTGTTGGGGAATATTGAAAACTAAGGCAACGTAAATATTTAGTTGTGCTTGAGATAGCATGGGAAGAGACTACAGAGCACAACCCTCTAAAGCCTAAGTGGAGACTTCCTCCCTTGCTTGCGGGGCTGACTTGGCTATTTAGACTAGGTACTCCACTGCCCACATGGAAAACAATAAATTCACAGAATCATAGAATCTCCTGAGTTGGAAGGGATACACAAGATTTATCGAAGGCCAACTCTTGGCCCTGCACAGGACAACACCAAGAACCGCACCATGTGAGAGAGTGATGTCCAAATGCTTCCTGAACTTTGTCATGATTGGTGCTGAGACCGCTTCCCTGGGCAGCCTGTTCCAGTGCCCTGCTTACACTGCTGCACTGGGTTAGGCCTTCATAAATGACATTCTATTAATGTATTACAGAGGAAAAGACACAGTATGTTTCTGTAAATAAGAAAAATCATGTTAAACCACATATAGTATCAGAAAAGAATATTCACATTTCTTTCTTTAAGATATGAGCAGAAATTTGAAATACTGTGCATCAATACTGGAACTTGAGATTCTAATTATGGCTATTTTGTTAGACACTTCTGCACAATATTTGTTTAAGTCTATCT
Source organism: Oxyruncus cristatus (assembly GCA_013399855.1). Lineage (NCBI taxonomy): Eukaryota > Metazoa > Chordata > Aves > Passeriformes > Cotingidae > Oxyruncus > Oxyruncus cristatus. Next base: position 367,411 of record VXAY01005156.1, read on the forward strand.
ACTGGACCAGATTTTCTTAAAGAGAGACAAATTTTATTTAATAAAAATATTAGCTCCTATTACCGTGCTTTGTCCTCCTTCTCCAACACAATATACACGTAACCGATAGGAAGAGCCAGGATTTAGCCGGTCACACACATGTTCCCTAGCAGCTCCACTGTATATCATGTCCCATTTGTTTCCTGAAAGTCAGAAATAAGTGTGCAATGAACCAAGGTGTAATTTGCCACACTTCAGTACCAGCCACAGCAGGTATCCTAACTTCACTAAATAAGTGTGTGCCTGACATTTATAGGAAAAGAAATTAAGACTTGCTTTGAGTTTCCTGGAAGATCCAATAATTTCATAAAGATAGTTTCCTAGGTAAATTTGTTGAAGTGAAATAGCTTCCTTTGGTATTCACCTTAACTAGAAGAGAATTTATTTTTAATTAAGTAGTTATTACTGGGCCAGCAAACACATTCAACATCATAACTGAATAAATGGGAAAGATACAAAAGCAGTATTTTCCATGGAAAAGAAACTTCTAATTACAACATCATTTTGCAGGCTGTAACTACAGTTTATAATTGATGAAGTTTGTTCCTGTATTTCTGAATGGTCCAGCAGCATCTGAGATAGCATTTAATTTGCTATTCTTAAATCAGAAACTCTTTCACATTCCCTCTCTTTTAAGAGATTAAGCAGGGAACCTGGGGACTTCTAATTAAGTCTCCAACAACTCAATACATCATAGAATTTAGAGGACTGGGAATGAAAGGTAATACACTAAATTTAGCTCACTACATCTGCACAAAAGGCTTGGATGCATCATTCCAAAAATGACTTAGTCTGTCCTTTCCTTACTCCATTATGTGTCCACACTAATTATCAAAAGAACCACAGCTGAGAGCCCTGAGAGGGCTCCCATCACATCTGAGGGCAGTGCTTTGTCTCAATCTGACACAGCACTGGAGAAGTATAAACTTTCATTCTCAATGTAACTCTGTTCCTGAACTTTAAAAGGTTACATACGGGGTCTAGATTTTTAAATATGTAAGATGGCTTTATGTCCAGTTTAGAAATAGTGTTAATTTCCTTTCTGTACAGAAGGACAGAACAGCAAATAGCAAAAATAGTTATCCCAGCCGCATCATTGTTCTCCTTTAATAGTGACAAATAGAGCACTAGTTTTTCTTTCATCTGTCATACAGACAAAGCTACATGTCCCTGTCTTCTTCCCCTAAAATGTCTAAAATTTCTCATTTCACTTCCAAAACAGAATACACTTAATTAATAAGTTATACAAGAAGCGTCTCTTTGGACACAGAATTTTGTGGCATCTTCTTTCTAAAGCAGAGAAAAGGAACTTGTACACAACCATCAGTGTGCCTCTATTTTTTGATGGCAGTCCCTGGCAATACCTTTTCCTGTCATAATACATACTCATTTTGTTCTTCTCACAGGCGCACACAGACAGGAAAAAAACCCCCAGCTGAATGCCAACATACGCTCCTAATACTTACCATTTAAGCCTTCAGACATTTCCACAACGTATGTATTTATTGCTGCTCCTCCACTGTCTTTTGGTGGATCTATAAAAACCAGCAATATTCCAACTGAGCAAGATAAATGAAATGGTTTTGTAGCTTTTGGGAAGGATTTACAAAAGACAAAAATCAACAGCTAACTGGAGATGGGTGCTTATTTAGACACACAGCACCCTAGCTCAGGGCAGTGGCAAATCACTCAAAGCCTCCGCTATGCGAAGCTGCCAGCTCACACCCTACTGTTTACTCTGCAGATGAAGAGTGACAGGTGAATCCCACCTGGGAGATGCCACAGCAAACATTTCAGTCTCAACAGCTGCGGAAGGCAGCCTGATTATGGATGCAGGGACTCAGACCCTAATGGTCCTGTAATTTGGACTGCAGACAGGAAGAGATTATCATACTGATTTGTATATAAGAATATTTCAAAATTATTTAAGGACAGAATTTCAAAAACCTAAATATTTTGGGATAGAAGTCAGGAGTTCTACACTGAAAACTTATCTCTTAAACTTCTAACCCATCACTAGAAATTGAGTGCACTGTCCTCCCTGGTACAATATTCATGTACAAGATATGAACTTACAGACCTTTCTTTGGATATATAATCCTAATACTGTTTTTCAAAGACGACTTAGAGAACAGCAAAATTAAAATAATGTGGAAAAACAATATTTTGAACAAATATAAAGACAGCATGATATGTCAACACAGAAGGGTACTCCTGACAAAACATCACATTATGTACATGCTGGATGACATGATGTTGACTCTTAGGCAAGGGTTACATTTCAGATCACACCTGCTAAATAAAATGAGACTTATTATATGGCACATAGCTCTTATTTGGTTGGAAGGTATCAAATTACTCCAATTGAAAAATAAAGTTATCACATTAATTATCACATAAAAAGAGTATTACTGTTCAACATAATGACCATTAAAGGTTTTATATATAAATAGATTTTTAGGTAGCTTTTGATTTACAAATCAGGTATTTTTAATAACTTCATACACTATGTATCATCCATAAAAGATAAGAGTATCAGATTCTGATGTAGAAAAGCCGTCTGGAAAGATGCAAGACTGGACCTCCTGAGTACTACTTACACTCTACAAGTAACTTTCTTATTATTGATGTTAAAGAATTAAACACACTATAAAAAGGAAATAGGTAAGAAGTGACAATAAATAAACCTTTTAACTGTTTGATTTTCTGCTAAAGTACTACATCACGCAGTACTGTTTAACCTTCTCCAATTTTACAGCATAAGGCTGAAAACCCCTGAGCCTATGGAAAGATTTCTCAAGATCCTTAGCAAATAAAGCATTTATCTATCAAAACCAAACACTTTGAAAAGATAGGTTGAACTTCGATCTTCTCTTTCAATAAAATCCCAGAATGTCATCCCCTTTCTGTGCTGGAGAAACAGAACTTCTTAATGCACCAATTAACACTTGTTTTTTAATTACTGCAGTCCCCTGCAAAAACAGTCCCTATTACAATTAGTATATTATTTTCCCCACATAATTACTTATGCCACACTATTTTGATTCAATATTTTTTTTTTAATTCCATGAAAATGGATTGCAATGGCTCAGTTGACTGAAGTGTTACTGAAGTAAAACCTGACCTTCTATAAGCAAATATATATAAAATATTATATATATAATATATATTTATATATATTTTAGATAATATATAATTATATATATTTTATATATATATATAAAGTATTTTATATATATAAAATACAGACGACGTACTGTAAACAGAGCTGGACAACATTCTTACCCCAGATTATTTTAAAACTCTGTGCATGAATTTTTCCTTTCACTGTGGGTTTTGAAGGTACTCCAGGTTTGTCTGGACAAGTAATGTATTCCACTGTTTCACTTGGACTGCTTTTCCCTTCTGAGTTATAGGCAATGACCTGCAAATATATATCAAATACTATAAACACAATGGTATCCTATTCACTGTTTATTGTAAGGGCAATTTAGTTTAGATGTGCATTTAGACAGATAGATAAATAATAAATTATAAAAAGAAGTTATTTAGTCCCATAGTTAGACAGTCACTGCACTGAAAATAAAAACGCATGCAAATTCCCAGAGGAAAAAAAACACCTTAAAAAAATCCCTCTCACACTAGTATAGTACCTTCTTTTACAGAAATACATTCAGAGATAAAAAAAAGGTTTATATGGGTAAGTTGTACTAACAACAGCAAGGGGGATATAAACTCTTCAGTCCCAAGGAAAATGATGACAAAGGTTCTTGTGAAATTATTAAAGGCATGTGAAGGACAAGAAAGTAATTAGATTTATCAAGGGTAAATCATATTTGACCAACCTGAGCGCCTTCCACAATGAAACAATTTGCTCAGCAGATGGGGGAGAGCTGTGGACATCATCTACCCTAATTTTAGTTTGATATGATCTCCCAAAGCATCCATGTAGACAAGCTGGTAAAATACAGACAGAACAGATGGGCCACAAGATGGGTGTAGAAAACCTGACAGAATGCCTGGCTCAAAGGGTGTTGGTTAATGGTTTGAAGCCAAATTAGCAGCTGCTAAGAGGGGATTTCCTCAGCGGCTGATCCAATGTCAGATTCTATTCAAGATCTTCAGAATTGCTCTGGATGACAAGAGTGAGTGATGCTCCCAGGTTTGCATATGGCACCAAACTAGGAGAAGACAGAGATGGGAGGGAAGAGCCACCATGCAGACTTTGACAGGCTGAAAGATGGCATCAACAAGAATTGTATGAGCTTTGGACAAAGCTAATCTTGCACCTGGGATGGAATAATCCCAGCACCACTACAGTCTGGGGTCTGACTGGCTAGCCAGCTTTTCTTTTTTCAGCTCTGCTGAAAAGGACCTTGGGTGGAAGCAAGCCAGATGAATCAGCAAAGCATCTTTGCAGTAGCAAACCCACATTGTTTCATGGGCTGCTTCAGTAAGAATTTAGCCAGAAGAGCAAGGGATGTGATTATGCCACTTCACTCAGCACTTCTCAAGCCATGCTTGGAATACTGGGTCCGGTTTTGATCCCTGCAGTTCAAGAGACACTGGGAAACTGCAGAGTTTAGAAGAGAGTCAGCAGGATGAATTAGAGGATTGAAGAATCTGACACAGGAAAAAAAGTGGTTTTATTCTGCCTAAGAAAAAAGAAGTTTAATTGGGAAGGATCTAATCACAGCCTTCCAATACCTAAATGATAGTTACAGAAGAGATGAAGATACTGCCTTCAAAAGATCTGTGATGACAGGACAAGAGTCAATAGACAGAAAATGGGTTAGGGAAAGTTATAGCTGGATTTAAGAAAAGAAAGTAATCACCATTAGAACAGACTGCCCAGGGAAATGGTCGAATCTCCACTGCCAGAAATACTGAAATCTCAGCTCAAGAGGGCTGAGACAGGGTTGAATTGCCTAAGGCCCTGCTTTCTACAAAAATTTGACCCAGATGATCGCCAAAACTCCTTTCCAACCTAGACTTTTCTGTGATTCTACAAAATGAAATTCCTGTTATTCTTTACTTTTCAGTTTAGTTTAGCAAAAAGCTAAACAACCTAAAAAAAAAAAAAAAAGTTTTTTTTGGCTGTTATACTTGTTTTAAAAATGAGCAGAATCAAAGTAAGAGCAGTGATGTTAGTACAGACTGAGAAAAGGAAATGTGAGCTAACATGTCTCTCAGACAGTAAGTCTCCTGATACAGTTTACAAGATTAATAATCATCTGCTTGTCTTTGTGCCCTTACAAATGAAGTTAAACAGGCAGTTAGCATTTACCTATTACAATAAGGTTTCAAATGGTTATAAAGCTTCTTTCAAAAGCCTTAAGGAATATTACTACTAATTAAGTCTTTCCCCATATAATAAAAATTAAAGACCTGATTAACACAACATTTGTTTCTCCTTTATGCTCTGTGAATGAGCGAACAGAGACTTCTGTTTACTGTTTTGCTAATAACAAAAGGGAATAAACATTATTTTTTTTTATTTTAATGAGAAACTTAGAACATTTAAGTAACTATACATTTACTAGTAATGAGTATGCTTAACACATAAGATTACTTTCAAAGGAAGACTGTGACCAAGTCCTGCAAAAGCTAGTTTCAAGGTAATGAGCTATTCATGTGTGGCCATAACAGTGCTAGGAACATACTGTGTATTTTAAAGTATTTAAACATTAAATTATGTAAAAACCCCAACAATATCATATTCAAAAGAGCAAAATATCATCTGAAAAGGAGTACTTGCATGCTTTAGTGTTAACTCAGAACAAAACAACCAACCCTTAAATGTTACCCTTCATATTGCAAAGAGAAACTATTCTTCAATGGTTCCCAATTCTTCCTTAAGAAATAGTATTTTAGGTGTATGTATGACAACAGCTACCAACATTTTTCCCTTGTAGGCAGAGATGAGGTTACTCTGACTGCCTCCCAGTCAGGGGAAGTTTAAACTGAAGGTCAGGAAAAATTCCTTCACAGAAAGGGTGGTCAAGCATTGGCAGAGGCTGTCTGGGCAAGTGATTGAGTCACCATCCCTCGAGGAATTTCAAAGATGTGTAGATGTGGTGCTTAGAGACATGTGGTGCTTAGTGTTAACAGCTGGACTTGATGATCTTAGAAGGTCTTTTCCAACTTAAATGATTCTGTGATTAATACTGTGGGACATCTCTTAAGCTTTGTTCCAAGAGCAACTGTTCAAGAGTGTCCTAGAACACAGAACAGCCCAGGTTGGAAGAATGCTGAAAGATTATCTTCAGGGAAAAGTGAGCCGAGATGAGATTATCTAGCACCCTTTCCAGTCATATCTTGAAAGCATCCAGTGATAGGGACTCCACCACACTCCTGGGGAGGTTGTTCCAGTGATTACTTGATCTCACTGTGAAAAATTTCTTTCTTACAAAGATGAAACGTCTTCCAATGCAACTTGCAACTATTGCCCCTTGTCCAATCCAGTTGGCTCCTTGTGAAGGGAGAACCTCCCTCCTCTTTGCAGCCAACCTTTAAGTACTGACAAACTGTGATGAGGCCCCTCTGAGTCTTCTCCAGGGAGAAAACATCTAACTCCTTTAGACTTTCATTATAGGGAAGGTTCTCCAGCCCTATGATCATTTTTGTGTCCTCTGGACCACCTCCAGTCTGTCAGTCTTTTGTGGATTGTGGGGATCAGAATCAGACACAGTTCTCCAGGTGCAATCTGACAAGTGCTGAATACTGTGGGATGATCTCAGCTCTTATCCCTGCAGAGTCAGCCCAGGATCCAGTTTGCCTGAAGATCCCTTTCAGCAAGGCTGCTCCTAGCCTATGCTGGGCTCATTGCACTTGTCTCTGTTAAATTTCATGCTGTTTTTGCTACCTCACTCTTCTAGCCTGCCCAGGTCTCTCTGTAAGATGGTTTTTCCTTCTGATGTATTCATCTCGCCACTCAGTTTGGTATCACCGCAAACTCGGTGAGGATGCTTTCAAACCCATCATCAAGATCAGTTGTGAAAATGAACAGTGTGGGGCCTCATATCCATCCCAAGGAGCTCCGACTTCAGACAGGCTGCCAGACCGAGTAAAAACCACTGATCACCACCCTCTGAGTGGGGCCCGTTGGCCAATTTTCTGCTAATCTCACAGACTACCTGTCTAGTTTGTATCTTGCCACTTTGTCCAGGGAGAAGGCTGTGGGAATCTGTTGAATGCTTTGCTGAAGTTTAGGTAAAGAAAATCCACTGATCTCTTTGGGATAAGTGAAAGTGTTGCTTTGATATAGAATGTGATCAGGCTAGTCAGGCATGGTTTACTTTTGGTGTAGGGTTTTTCCCAATCACCTGCTTCATTTGGCTTGTAGAAGTCTGTAGGAGGATTCTTCCATTACTTTTCCAGGGACTGAAGTAAGATTAATGGGCTTATATATCCCTAGGTTCTCTTTTGGGCCCTTCTTTTAGATGGGGGTTATGACACTTGCCCTCTTCGAGTCGGCAGGGACATCCCCCTGATCTGCATCACTTTTCAAATAGTGATCTTGCAGCAATGTCAGCCACTTCTCTTAACATCCAAGAGAGGACTGAGCCCTTCCAAGAGACCGAAGTCCAGCCTTGTCACAGGTACCTTGTTCTGTGATCTGGGATCCAGTTATGATGGTAAAGGCAGAGGCAAAGAAGGTATTGAGAACCTCTGCCTTATTTGCATTATTAGTTACTTGCTTCCCAGTCCTGTTTAGCAATAGGCCTTTGTAAGTCTTCTGTGAACTTCTGCTTACTGCTCACATATCTGAAGAACCCTTTCTTGCTGTTCTTGACATCTCGGGCCAATTTCAGTTCTAACTGATCCTCAGCCTTCCTGACTGCAACTCTGCATGTCCTAAAAAGGTTCTTGTAGTCTTTGATGGCTATTTGGTCACCTTCCCATGGCCAGCATGCTTCTTTTTAGCTTTTAACCACACCCAAGGCCGGACTAACCTAAGCGACCAAGTTCAACCCTCAAGACTTGTTAGAATGGGCTCAGCAACATGGCAATATCAATGATTTGCTAACAATTTTTTTTGATGATCCCAACTGTGTTTAGACATGTTTAGAGTCTATCAAAGAACCACACAGCTACACTAAGTAATACTACCCATGTATATGAAATATAAAAGGCAAATAAAATGCCCAGCTGTTAAGAACATGGACTTATGATCTGGAATTTCAAGGTATCTGCAATTATGTTATGCCCTTACAGAGGTTCTTGTTCCTTCTGCAGAGACAATGAATGAAGCAGGTGCTCAGACAATAGTTTTAAGAGACTGAAATTGTAAGAAACTGGCATTGAATTCAGTTTTCCTTAGAAAAGGCCCTCTCCAGTTCTGAGTCAATCTCAAGCTACTCTGGTACAAAAAAACCACTCAAACATACAGAAAAATCTTACCCTAAATTTATATTTTGTACTGCGCCTCAAATTCTTCACTGTGTAGGTAAGATCGTCACCATCATATTTTGGCTTGAAACCATATCCCTGCAGAATTAAATAGGATCATTTGAAACATCTTTGCAGACCAGAGAATGTAACATACTTCATACAAATAATTACTGTTTCAAACTGTAATTGTTATGCTTTCTGACAAAGTAATGAGTGCACCTTCATTGTGTAAGCACAAATTTTTTTTTTTGAGAGGAGTGAATTCATTATCCATTTCCAATCAGAAGAGGAGAACAGTAAGAGAAACATACACAGGATCACCACAAATTATATCTAACACTTTCAAAGGGTAGAACGGTATTAATTTTAAAACAAAGATGGTTAGGCTGAAATGACATCTAGGGGGACCACACTTCATGATGCAATTACTTTGATCCAGCTCTTATAAGGCTTAACTTTCACACACAAATTCACAAAACTACAAGTAATTTATATGTCTTTGCAGGAATTGGGCTTAATAACACTAAACACAATAAAAAGAAGAAAGCTATGTGGTTTGGTCACAACAATGACAAGCCATTAGCTTAATTTCAGAAAATACAGTTCCTTAAAGAATATTCTATTAAAAGTAATAATTGTTACACTTAGTACAATAATGTATCAAACGCACACATTTTAGTCGCTTTTCTTATTGAGAATAAGTATTCTAAACTTACTGAGTTTTCATCCTCCATCTCTAATATATATGAGATTCCTTCATCTGATGGTGTTCCTGAGGGTTTTGTCCACTGAAGGGATAACCAAGTAACTCCAGCATTAATCAGCAAAGGACTTGCTGGTGTGGTTGGGGCAGTGCCTGAGGTATGATACAGGACTTCTTCACTAAAATCACTGTTTAAAACAGACAGTATTTAAACTAACTAACACCATAATTATTTCTAGAAAAACAAAATTCTTAGTAAACATAGTTATGACAGTTTCTTGTACATAAGCAGAATGGGAAATTGCAAGCTGGTACATGCAGACGACTTAACTTGCCCATGAGTCTGTCAGTAACAAAACATCTGAACAAGGGTAACACGTTCATAATTGGAAGATTTCTTTCCATGTTCTGCTAATAAAATGTTTTACTTTTTCATGTTACCTTGGTATTCTAAAACAGCAGAGCTCTATATGCAATAATATACTAATACCACAGTGTCTTTCCTATTCAAAATGAAAACATAAAGGCATAAAAGCATATATGGGAAGACCTCAAAACAAATTTTGCTTATGTGTTCCAAGGTTACTTTGAAGTACTAGTTTCTCCAGTGATTCAGAAAAATAGAGTAATAGTCTCACTCAATGTTAAGCTACTTTAAGAGTTGATAATATGAAAATCTTATTGCAGAACAAATGAAGTAGAGTGTACAACAGCAAATCTTCTAAAACAACTGTTAACCTTATCTGATGAAAATTAGATACACCTTGTGGTGAAAATATGAACAAGTTATATAAAAAGACCTAATGTGGAACAGAGGGTTGCAAAAGTCATTAAACAGGTACTATGCTTGCACAGATGGTCTAACGTATCCAACTATACTAAAAAAACCCCACCTGTTCTCAGGTGGCATTTGCTGCTTCTACATGAGATCTGAAGAAACATTTACAGGCCAAAAGCTAATCTAGGTTTTTTTAACGATATTAAACTAAGATTACAATTAAACTACAAATGTGTAATTTTAATCTCAAAGCTAGGGATTACCTAAGTGAGCATCAGGAAGCCCTGAAAATGAAGTCCTCTATATGGCTCAAACAACTGTACCAGTTAAATATCTCGTATGTTGGAACCTGACTTGCCTGAAGAAGCTCAATATAAAGGTACCTCTTACTCAACCTACATTATAACAGCGCACATACTGTAAATTTTTGTCTGCATTAAAATACTTTTGGTGTTTTAAAAAAAATAAAATCTTACAGACAACACATTATCAAGAGTGTTGACAGCACACGAAGTAGACATACCGTCTGTGTGGATATGCAGACTGTCAAATACTGTCAAGCAAGAAGTGAAAAAGTGCAAAACGAGAAAACTTTAAATTTGTAGGTAATTTTTTTTTCTTGTAAGAAATCACAAGCAAGAAAATCTCTGAAATAGAGATTGTGTGATACCTACAACACATTAACTAAACAAAGGTCAGCATTTTATAAGTAGTCTAGAGAAAGCATGAAGAGAGGCTGGATATAAATATTACATCTCTATTCACAACAAACTATTGAAGGAGTTATATCTTACAAGCAGATATAAGGTAAAAGACCCCACATCTTAAAAAGATTTGATCTCTTGACTGAACCACTCCAAAATACACTGAAAGAAATGAAAAGAGTTCCAGCGATACCCACATTTGAAAGACTATTAAACAACTTCCTCAGATGTACAACAATACTATCCATTTTTTAAAATGGATTTTATTTTCCAAGTATTCTTTAGCCACTGTTTCATGTGAGGTTAGAATTAAATTTAAAAATGAGTAACTCGAAGATAAAATATCTGTTCTTGTTGGTAAAATTATTTAGACAAAATTCTGTCTCCAGATGCCTAATGTTCTCAACATTCTTTATAAGGAATAAACAGGCACTCTACACTAATAAACATTATTTCAAGAGACTTCTTAATTAAATAATACCATGAAGACAATAAAGCACATCTTCACAAGGCTATGAAATACTGATTTAAAAATCTATTCAGCATGATTAGTTTAAGAAGGGTACTTAACTGATCAGTGTCTTCAAAGCTTACGCTGGAGGAATTTGTAATATGTGCAGCTATTCCTAGAGGATACATTTACACTCAGATGCAAAAGGGAGACAGGAAGAGAGCCTGAGCACTGGACCCTTCTTAACTGCCAGCTCCCTCCTGGTCTGTATTTATAACAGTTCCAACTAAATCTCATCAAGACAAAGTCCAGGAGAGACTAAAGAGAATAATTAATTACAGGAATATCATCCAGAAGGCAGTAATGTAAAAAAGACTGTCGGAGCACACCAAAAGTTGTTCTAGTCCACTACAGTGTCTTCTGACAGTGGCCCAAAGCAGGTGCTTAAGGAAAGACATGGGAACAGGCACTATATGCAATGCATTCCCTCAGTACTCCCCAAAGCCTCCCAATACATGCCTCAGATCTCCTGAGCCAGCTGTATTTTCCCCACACTTAATAGTCTCCAGAAGATTTCTTCTGCCCACCATGAGTTATGACTTCAGCTCTGGCTCCCTACTCTTTATGCAGTCCTTCAACACTGTCCAAGCAGGCACTGTTGCTTCAAGCACCTCCTTCTGCCAGCGGAAGGACACACAACACACATCCTCTATTTCACTCCATAAAAACACCACTCTGATAAGCCACAGTACAATTTTTGTAATATTTCAAACAGTGAATTAAAAAAACCAAATGCAAAATAGCAATTTTAGGCTGGTGGCTAGGGAAACCTTATTTTTATGTCCCACAAGACTTCCAAGTCCAAGTGTTACTAGTTAGTATGGACACCAGCAGGCTCCTCTAGAGGTGATGAGCCCCTGGTAGTGTGACTGTGAGCCAGGTTTATCTGCTTTGCCTGATGACCAAGAAGCATTCCCAAGAACTAATGCACTATGCATAGTGTAAGCATAACTTGAAAATACATTATTGGGGTTTTTTTTCAAGTTCTTATTTATATCCTCTACTGAAGTCAGATGTCATAGAATCACAGAACAGGTCAGGCTAGAAGGGACCACAGTGGGTCATCTGGTCCAACCTCTCTGCTTAAGCAGCATTGTCCTGGAGCACATGGCACATGTCATTCCTTCAAAAATTCAAAACAAAGTTTGGTGCTCTCCAACTTCTGAAAAGTAGTAATTAAAAGTAAGAAGCACACATCCTAAGCATTTACAATAAGCCCTAGAACTTTCAAAGAATTCATTGATATGGTAAAGGCATAGGGAGACTAACAGATACCTTAGATAAAGGGACAATATCCCACTAAGGGGACGAGTTACAAAGCCCAACAGATACACTGACATGTGGCCGTGGGAGTTCTGCCAGACTTACTTCCTGCTCTAGAAGAGTTACTGACACCTCTTTATATTGTCATCACTACAACTCTAAATTTAAGGAGGGATGGTAAGCCCTTGAAAACTGCTATACCAACTTGAGGAATTAACCTTACGTCTAACACCGTATCAAACCTGCCTGGAACAAAGTGCAGCAGAGAGCATCATATCGAGGTACCCCCCGGTCAGCACAGCAGCAGCACATGTTGCTTCTAAGAGGGACTGAGATTTGTAGCATTTATATAGTAAGTATGCACGCACATAGCAATTGTAGTACATAGCCATGCTAGGCCTGAACAAAATGGGCTATGCTGGGAATCACAGAACAGCTGATGTTGGAAGGGATCTCTGGAGGTCATTTCATCTAACCTCCCCTGCTCAAGCACGGTCAAGTGATACATCGGGCATGTAGGTCATCTGAAAAATTAATAATCTAATCCCATGCTGTGAATTAACTAAGCAATTGGACTAGATGATCACTGTAGGTCCCTTCCCACTGAAATATTCTATATTCTATATTTCAGTTCATTCCAGTTGGACAAAAGACACTTTTCTTTAAATGCCACCATATGTTTTTCCTAAATGTATGTGTGCATATGGATTCCATTTTTATGTACATAATATTTACCTCATTCCCATGTCATTTTTGGCTGCTAGCCTAAAGGTGTACCCCATTGCTGGTGATAGTTTAGTGATCCTATACTGCTTCTGTTGACCGTAATAACACTGGCAAAACTCTCCATTTCCTTTTCCCTAAAAAGGAATAAATTAATCACATTATTCATCCTATTGTATATGTATCCATCAATTAAAGTAATGCACAAATATGAAGTAAACTAATTTTTTGAAATTAAATATAACTCAAGAATCTCCCATATAGTGAGGTAGTAGCATATAAAATTTTGTATGTATATTAAATTAGAGGCTTTTCCCCTTCCTTTCCATCTCCAAGCTCCACAGGGCTGAAACAAAAAAAGCCATGAAGCTTCTGCAGCTCTGCCATCACAGGATAGCTGTCCAGGTAGGGACTGCATGATGTTTGCAGGTGCACAGCTGATCCACCCCCTTTGTACAGAAAAAAAGACTGTTACTGGAAAATGATCCTTCAGTGTCAGCTCTTGAACACAGTATTGGACTACAAATGAAGAAGCCACTATTAAGAGTGGCAGAATCATGCAATTAAGATTCTACTATTTTATATTCTCCAGGAAAAAAAATTGAGCAATATTCTGATAACTGATAACTTCAGGAATTAAATATTTGTCACACGCCTCTAAACAGAAGTCATAATTTTCATACAACTTGATGAGCACAGTCACACACAACTACTTTAAAAACCTACAAAATTAAAAATACAACAGAAAAAAACTTGCTTACTTCATCCCATTCTAAAAGGTAACTGTGGATTTTGGAACCATTATCACAAGATGCCTGCAACAGGAAAACACGAAAATTAGAATTCTTAACCGGAAACAAGACCACTTAAGGAAAAAATGTATGTATGGGCCAAACCACGACAAGAACTGCAGAAGGCAAATGATGCTCCCCTTACAAAATTGTTTCACTTGCCAAGACAGTCCTAGTTCAGTCTCTATCCAGTGAATGCTTGTTTCATGTTTATGGTTTTGTTTTCTAATTTAGGTCTTGAAAATACATTCAGGTAGCTGTGTAAAATGCTATAGTATTTTTCTGAGCAGCTGGATTGCAGGTCTGCTCAGATTTCAGTCTTTTCAGACCACTTGATTTGCTTTGCACAAACAAGCCTATGTTCAATGGCAGAGAATCAGTTCCACAGTACAGTAGGGGACTGGAACTCAGTAACTTTATTTGCAAAGCTTCCTTGCTTTTCTGTGAATCCTCTTCTTACTGAAGGTCATGTTTAATCCACTGCATCTATTTCCAGTTATGGAACTGTGACTGAAATAAGTATGTTTGATGAAGATTTTCCATTTCAACAAACTGATACTGTATTGACAAATCCACAACAATTCTGAAGAGTTTGAAGTATTTATTTTAAAGGCTGTGAAGCAATTCTTACCTTCCATTGAAGAGTAAGAGAATTTTTGGTGCGATTAGTTATCCTGGGCAGATTTGGAGTATCAGGTTCACAACTCATTGTGGTAAAACTCTCTGCTTCTGAAGGGCTCCCCTTTACACAGTTGCATTCTACTTGTACTCTAAAGTAGAAAAGAGTCAATAACATTTTGCTTCAAAATCTGTAGCTATAGTTTCCAAAGAAAACTAAGCATTTAGAATTAAGTTACTGCATTGCTGCTTCATTATTAAAATATCACTGTTATAAATAAATAACTGGAAACATCTTGGTCAATTTAAGTAACGTGAAAGAAAAGAATCCTTTACTTTGGATGTACATCATTACCATCAGTTAGCTTTAGACTCATAATTATATCTGAAATATTATTTGTTATTAGCTGTACTTTGGTTGGGAAATAACGGTAACAATTTGCAGGCTCATTATCTATTGCAGACATATTAACAGACATATTAACTGCTATGCAAGTGCTTTCGTCAGATAAGCACAGTGAAGCTGTTGATACATTTTCAGAGTCTCCTCTGCACTCCTTCAAGATCTTGCTAAGCCTGTTCACCCTGTCCTCTCCTTTAGGAAGGCTATGAATTAACTCTCCACCTATTTCAGAAGACTGAATTCTTGCTTCTCTCTGAAAGAGAAATAGTTTGTTTTTCAAACAGCTTGTCTCCAAAAGGAAATATATTACTATCTTCTGGCTTCTCCCTGCCTCCTAAGTTGTGTAGCTATGCCTTGTGTCTTCCTTGGGTGAATGGCACATTGCTTTATTCCGATTCGTCTGTTCCTTTGAAAGAAAAAAAACCCCAAAACCCCCCAAAAACCCCTTTCCTCTGATCATGGATACAAGACCTGGGTTGCTGGCTTAAGAAGATGCAAAAATCATTATCCCTTGCCCTATCACAACAGGCCCTACTAAAAAGTCTGTCCCCATCTTTCCTATAAGCCCTCTTTAAATACTGAAAAGCAACAAAATGTCTCCCTGGAACCTTCTCCAGGCTGAACAACCCCAACTGTGTCAGCCTGTCTTCACAGAAGAGGTGCTCCAGCCCTCTGATTGTTTTTGTGTCCCTCCTCTGGACCCTCTTTAACAGGTTCATATCCTTCCTGCGCTGGGGACCCCAGAGCTGGATGCAGTACTCTAGGTGGGGCCTCACCACAGTAGAAGGGAAGAATCACCATCTTTGACCTGCTGTCCACGCTGCTTTTGATGCAGCCCAGGATACAGCTGGCCTTCTGGGTTGCGAGCACACACTGCCAGGTCATTTCCAGCTTTTCAACCACCAGGACTCCCATGTCCTTGTTGGCAGGGCTGCTCTCAATCCCTTCATCCCCCAGCTTGTACTGATACCCCCAGTTTCCCTGCCTTGGCCTTGTTGCCAAGGAGCTTGCACTTGGCCTTGTTGAACCTCATCAATCCACGTTGAACCCATGGGCCCAGTGCTCAAGCTTGTCCAGGTCCCTCTGGATGGCATCCTGTCCCTCAGGCACGTCAACTGCAGTTTGGTGTCATGTGCTGAGTGCACTTGGCCTATATTACTGATGAAGATATTAGACAGTACTGGTGCAATATAGATGCCTGAGGGACACCACCCAGACAGTGAGCCACTGATCATTCTCTCTGAATGTGGTCATCCAACCAATTCCTCATCCATCATGAGTCCATCCATCAAGTCCATATCTCTCCAATTAAGAGACAACAATGTTGTGGGGGACTGTCTTGAAGGCCTCAAAAAAAATCCAGAAAACAGACATCTGTAACCCTTCCCTTGTCCACTGATGTAGCCATTCCACCACAGGCCACTAGGCTGGCTAAGCAGGACTTGCCCTTGGTGAAGCCATGCTGGCTGTCTCGAATCACCTCCATGTCTTCCATGTGCCCTAGTGTAGTTTTCTAGAAGCATCTGTTCTGTGATCTTTCCAGGCACAGAGGCGAGGCTGACAGGTTGGTAGTTCCCAGAGTCTTCCTTTCTACCCTTTAAAAAAATTGGGTGTGGTGTTTCCCTTTTTCCAGTCACCCAAGACTTTACCCGGCTGCCATGACTTTTCAAATATGATGGAGATGGCGACTACATCAGCCAATTCCCTCAGGACTCGGGGATGCAACTCATCAGGTCCCGTAGACTTATGTTCAGGTTCCTCATGTCAGGTGGTCCCAAACCTGCTCTTCTCTTACTGTGGGAGGGACTTTGCTCCCCCAGTCCCTATCTCATGGTCCATCCACTTGACAGGAGTGAGAAGAGAGGTTGTCAGTGAGGACTGAGGCAAAAGAGTTGTTGAATACCTCAGCTTTCTCCTTGTCTGCTGTTACCAGTTTGCCGGTTGTGTTCGTAAGGAGGGATGTGCTTTCTCTGCCCTTCCTTCCTGGCTGATATAGCTACAGAAGCCGTTATTAGTCTTTGCACCCCTTGCCAAGCTCAGGTCCAAATGACTTTCCAATATTTCAACACAAAGAGGGAAGAAGAACACCCAACCACATCCTTCCAATCCTATGCTATTTCTTCTGACCTCCTGAAGCAGGAAATTCTGCTATAAGGTTATAATTACACTGAGCTGGGGCCATCCTTTCTGGTGCATATGGGGTTAGGTTCACTGATCTACTGGAGCAAAGCAAAAGCAGCATAATGTGACCTTCAGGTGGGCAGCAGTGAGCATCTTCCTGTGCTAAGTACTTTCCTCTGCTGATTGTGGAAAATTGAAAGAAAGCAACATCTGTGCCTGGCTCCAAGGACAGAAAAAGGTCACTGTGCTGGCATGAAGCGAAAAGCATGGAGGTAGCATAGGGGTGCACTAATCATCATCTTATGTTTTCCAAAATGGGCTGAGTGGTCAACTAAGGCAAAAATCTCGATTTGTGACTCAAAGGAGAGTGAGAAATGGTAAAGACAATCTCTGAAGACTTATGTAAATACACAGAAACAATGAAACTTTTAAAATAACTCCACTGAATTTAATGAAGATAAAATGAGATACTTACTTTGCATGGTAATCAGTTGCTGGCCTGAGATCATTTACAGTAACTTTATTTTCTTCTCCACTGGAAAGAGATACAATTTTTTTAAAGACTGTTTCAGAATCCCAAACATTTATAAAAAAGACAAATCATCTAACCCACTCACCTAACATACCTTCTATTAAATGTATTTGCTAACAGTTTAACACTGTTGCTAAATACAGTAAAATGTATCTTTGAATTTTAGAATCTTCTTGCATTATTTGTTCTTTTGCACTGGTGGTTTTGGAGCACTTTTGAGTTTGTTTGTGCTTTTTAAAAAATATTTTTTATTTTCCTCTTTACTCAGTAAGTTGCATGGGTATGCATGTGTGTTGTTACACAAAAAACCCCATTACAGTACTGGGGCCTACAGAAGCTCAGTTCAGCCTTGCAAAAACAATTATTTAAAACTGTACCTGACTGCATCTACCTACTTGATAGAACCTAGTAAACAGAAAAGGCACCTAAGTAACATCAATCAGTTTGCTTTTGTTGACATCAGCTTATGTTAGCAAAGCTCATTTCTTTTCCTCTAGTTTCTAGGATAGGAATATCATGATTCCATGAAATTCATGGAAGGTGACCATGATAAACTAGCTAGATACATGGGTTTATAATTATTAGAGAGGTCTACACCTTTAAGGCTAAATTTTAGTGTTATGTTTCTCCAAATTGCAGAAAACTGACTGAAGACCATTGTGTTAGGAATGAAACAATCAAAGAATTTTGTTTGCTTTGCTGCTACTATGAGTTGTGTTCTGAGTGAATTTACTTACTTTTTTCATATCACAAGACTGTCTTTGTGAAGAATAATTTTGGGGAAGGGAGGAATAACATTACTGGGAGCAGAAGCATGGGTTGACATGAATAATGATAATACAATTTGTATTTCTCAGTTCTTGCATATCTCATTATTTGATAACCCATGGTTTCCAAAGCACCTGGTTGAAGTACAGCAAAGTGGTATTAAAACACGCCTACAATATGTAAGAACGAAGTCTTTACATTCCAGTTGATGGCAGAGACTTCAGTAAAAAACCAAAACAAATTCTACTGAAAAAAGTAGTTAAATTTCAAAATAGCAGCTGCACAAAATTGGTAATTATTTAACTCTCTGGAAAACAAGCAGATTTTAAATGAGGTTTTAACCCACACAACTCAATGCAGCAGCGATTAAACAGAAATAACAGACACCTACACGTATACAGTTTTGTATTTTCCATCTTTTCCAGTATTTGAAATCATCACTTCGTAAGTGTAAACCTCTGGCATGTCATTCTTATCAGTGTCTTCTCTGGTGTCACTGGATGGAGGGGACCACATAAGCAGTGCTGTTCTTGCCTGAATATCCGACACCTGTAGAAACACAGCTTTTGACATCTCTGCCATTTAAGTGCTACTGGATATAAACACTACTTTGCCAAAAAGGATCAAATAAGAGAGAAGAAAGTAATATACCATTAGTAAATCAGAATATTTATACTCATACAATTGCTACTAACTTGTTTTTACAGATGAAAGCAAGCTGGAAATACAAGGAGTGCCATGAGAAAACTGCAAACCTGGGCACGGGGCTGAGGGCAGAGACACCTCTCGGTACTGAACGCCACCCAGTGGGCTGCTGAAACATGGACTGCAGTGCTGGTGAGGCAAAGCACATACTGGGACACACTGGGCACTTCGTTAAACCATGCTCTGGCACATTTTTCTTCGAAGTCACGCAGAATACAATTTTTTTTTTTTTTAATACCTTCTTGCCAACTCAGTTTTCTTACGAAATATATATACACACATATAGATGAAGGCATGCTTACAAGGTCCATGTACATACATGTTAATATATATAGACAACATCCTGAAAAATTGCAGTGGTGCTGCTTGCCTGCACAGCCCACCCTTTGCTGAAAGGTCTCGGTAACAACAGTCAGTGTGACGGAAATATGAGTATAAGCAGTGCACGTGAATGCAACACTTCCAACTGCCTGACAAGTGTTTGCCCCAGCAGACTAGTCATGCTAAAGGCAGGGTCCCCCACGTGGGTTAAATGGAAACAGGGAATCACAAACAGACTTCTGAAACACAGAAGTAATCAGCTTCAGAAGTATAAAAACAGCATGAAAACTTGTAACAGAGCCCAAAGATGCTGGAGTGGAACAGAGCAATGATCAAAACCTGGCCTGACAGCATAAGAAATCGCCCTGCCACCGCTGCTGCCTCTATCCAGGCCTGATGGATGTCATGAGTAGCTACACCTCAGCTGGTGTGACAGCAGTTTGGGGTGCAGTAGACACAGACCCACAGCCTGGGTGTGTGCATGTGACCTGGTGGAGAATTTTCTCAGAGGCCTGCGGATTAGCCGATCGTAGGGAACAACACGGTTACATGCAAAGCTACTAGTGCACAGTGGAGATGTGTGACTAGAGGCACCCACACTCCCAGAAGGTGAGTGCTGCTTGAAACCCACATGTGCTGCAAGGGGCTGGAGATGCTCATGTGAGTGCCCAGGTGCATGCAGCTGATTACAAATCTTTAGGATCTGTTATAGAAGGATGCCTAGAGTTTTGGGGATGTTTATAAATACCTCACTTCTGCTACTGTGGTTTGTACCTTGCACCTACCTACTGTTTACAATCATTTCACAAAAGACGGGAAACACATTCCACGCATAACATGAAATGATTAGTTTTACAATATGACTGTAATACATATCTATTTTCGGAATAATTGCTTATGAAAATCTATTACCTGAGTATCAGAGTCAAAAAGCTATCCTCACAACTGGTGTTTGCAAATTGCTGTGACCTACTGAACTAAAAACCTGAATGGGTCAACTTCAAGAATGAAGCAGAGAGCACATTACTTACTGATAATAAAAACAGAAAGGAGAAAAAAATTCAAACAATGTGAGCCTCAATGTCTTGGAAATAATGTCACTAAACCCTTATGCACTAACAGGCATCTGATAAAAGCACCCTCTCTGACAATCTCAATCCCACCATCCTGAGTTGCCAAAGGTGACAGGAGATCCTGAAGGAAAGAAATATAGGTTCTTTGGGGACCTACCGTACTTTAGGATTAGTAGGATCCATTCTAAGATTATCTATTCCTATGTTTAGCTACCTTAACAGCGGAATTTTTATTTCCTAATGTCTGGGCACTGTCTCTCTCACTACCAGCTAAGCCTACTAGTCCTAGCCACCACGCAGTTGAACATTAGATCTTCCCCTCATTTCTGCAGTTGTTTCTTATGTATTTGAAGATACTATTCAAGTCTCCCCTCATGAAATCTCTGATCATCCTCACTGTTCTCTATCTCCTACTGATCCATTTTCTTTAGTGCTTTACCCAGAACTGCACATAACATCCCACCTAATGCTTTGCTAATGCCAAATTGCCTTACGCACTTGATGGATTACATTTCCTTTCTACATCTTTGTTTATCTTTGTTTACACCAGAGAAGTTGGTAGGAGTGAGAGGTGGCATTACAAGTTGTATTGGGTTTGTGTGGCCAGGTTTTGGTACGGGGGATGGGGGAGGATACAGGGGTGGCTTCTGTAAGAAAGTGCCAAAAGGTTTCCTCATGTCTGACAGAGCCAATGCCAGCTGGCTCCAAGACGGATCCACCACTGGCCAAGGCTGAGCCCAGCAGCAACAGTGAGAGTGCCTCCAGGCTAACAGAATTAAGAATCACCTAAAAGAAGAGGTGAACAAAACTCCCAACCCTGCAGAAGAGCAACTGCAGCCAGAGAGAGGAATGAGAATAGCCAAGAGAAAGCTCTGCAGACACCAAGGTCAATGAAGAAGGAAGTGGGGGAGGTACTTCAGGCACTGGAGCTGAAATTCCCCCACAGTCTGTGATGCTGACCATGGTTAGGCAGACCATTCCCCACAGCCCATGGAGGGAGCAGAGATCCACCTGCAGCCTGTGCAGGACCCCTGTTGGAGCAGGGAGATGCCTGAAAGAGGCTGTGACCCCATGGGAAGCGCACACTGGAACAGCTGGCAGCTCTCCTGTACCCAGCTGAGGAGAGGAGCAATAGAAGGGCTTTGGTGGGCACCTGGCACCCAGCCAGAGTCAACACACCACAGATCTTATGTGAACATTAAAAGATTAGAGGTTTCAACTGTTCAGTACAAAGAGAGAAGGGAGAGTGGGAGGGAGATCAAAGAGAACATTACAGACTACAGAATAACAGACAACTTACAGGACTTTGACTAGTAAAATGAACTCAAGAGTATTAGTGGAAATCATTATATATCAACAAGCATCAACAGAGAACACGGTGAAATGTTAAATCTGTGACTGGATGAAAAACTGTTATCCCAAGTTATTCCCCTGGCATAACATTTGTTGGCAAACTCGCATAAACCTTCCAGAAGACTTGTAAAATAATAGATGACAAATGGTAACACTGTGACTACAATGAAACAGCATTATGTCCCAAGCTAAAAATCAGTGACTGTATAGGTTGTTCTGGTGTTTTACGTTGTGTAAACAGGCTGTGACTACAGAATATTATGAAGGGCTGAAGCTTTGTTGTGCCAATTTGCTGAAATTTAAATGCAGCAGTCAGTGGTACCAGAAACACAACGTGAAAAGTATTCATAGAAGCTGGAAATTAAGGACATCCTAAAGGTGCATAAAAAGCCACAGTGTATTATTTGTACATACCCATGCAAACATATGCAAACAGGGAAAAGGGAGAAATATGTTAGCCAAAAAAAACCAGTTCAACAGAATTTACAGAAGTTGTTAAAACATTCAATGAAACAAAAACAGCTAACAGGATTTAAGACAAAAGATCAAAAAAAAAAAAAGGAAAAAAAAATGCAGCCGGGAAGCTCCAAGTCAGGCACTGCTCTGTTACAGGTGAATGTAGAAGTTAAAATTATGAAATATTATTTCCATCCTGCATTTGCAATGAGGCTGAAATCCATATCCTTGAGGGATCTGTAATAAAAAGGTGGTCTGGTTAAAACACTGGTTCCCCATCAGAAATGCACACTCACATTAAACCAAGGAGTTGTAAGCCTAAACTTGTAAGCCCTGCTGAGGAGCACTGGGGAGTGAACTACTTACGGAACAAGTGTTAACAGGCATACACCTGAGGGCCTAGGAAAACTGGCTCAAGGCAGAAGAACAAAACAAGAGGTACAACACTTAACTCCCTGGCAGGGATAAATATTGGAAACAATTTCCAACCCTGTCCCCCATACACCTGAATCTAACTGAAGTTGCCACCTTCTTTTCTGCAACCCCAGAGAATGACAGTGGGGAAGTGTGGGGTCCAAAAATACAGCCTGTGCATGAGGGGTCAGTAATCAGACAAAAAGAAGAGTCAGCAGCAGTGGGATTGAGTAACACAGAGGTTTTTCTTCTGGACCCATATTCTAGGTGATGTTACATATTTTTTAAGTTCAGCAGTTTTTCAGTAAATTTACATACAGGTGCATGAGTATTTTCAACCACACTCACTTGCTAACAAAGTTTTTTAAAATCACAGCTGCAAGCACTGACAAGAAAGAATAAACGAAAGAAATTTAAGTCCTTTTCAACTCATTTATAGAACATTTGGCACTGCTTTCAGATTCAACTTCCAGCTAAGAAAATGATTCTCAAAGGTAAGTAAGTCTAGGTTCAGCTATATTCTTCCTCACAAGACTAGTCGCAAGGGACAAAAGTATTAAAATGTCAAGAATTACTAAACTAAAAATTTCCTTTAAAAAACTTTTCTCTGTTGTATATATGCACTACGGTAGTGTGAACCACAGAAATCTAACAGTGCTTATGGCTTAAACACTGTTAAAATGACTGAAGCACCTTTTTCCACTATAGCAAACTTCGCAAAGAAGCAACTGCTCACCAAAGTCCACCCCTCCCTGAACACCCTACTAATTTGGACTGTGACAGGAACTTGAGATAAGACAATGGTAGTACTATTGTCCAATTATCCCAGGAGAAGAATCTATCCACAAGTGTGAGAGACCATAATACTAATGGCTCAGACAATCCAGGTGCAAGCTGACATGTGCAAAGTAACTGCCCAAGTGCTGAAGGCCCATCCAACACCTCAGGCTACAAGCCGGGTGTTCAACAAGATAAAGAGAGAGGCAAATCGTGCAAGGCAGGGTAGTGTTTCTTTGTCCTTACACAAGTGACTCAGTTGTGACAACTCACCTCCAGGGAAGCACTAGGACCACTAGGACAATTCACACATAGCCTGAAGGGGTCATAATTGGCTCAACTCCACATAACAGATAGCTGTAATGTCTTAGAAGGTGTCAAAGACACATGAAATGTCCCATGATCCAGTCCAGTATTACATCATCCATTGTAAAACTCCCCACCCCAGGTAGTCTAAGCCCATTAAAAGACACATGGGACTTCCCTTAGTGCCATGGACTTCACTCAACACACAAGCTTCTTCCCTCACAATCCTGGGCTTCCCTCGATGGACCCAGACTGCAACCATCACTCTGCTGAAACTGGAACTCTCATCACTGAGAAGACCACAAGAAGAGGATCAACAGAACACTGTAAGAATCCACAGAGTGGTGATTTTTTTTTTTCTACTTCATCTGTCTCTCTGTCACTCTCTTTCTGTTCCTGCCCATCCTCCCCCTTTTTTCTATTTCCTTCTATCTCTCTCTACCTCACATTTACTGTGAAATAAAATCTGTACTATTGACTTCGTCACATGGTCTTGTTTGTAACTTAGTTCAGGCAGAGGCATCTATCTAATAATTTTAAGAACCTGATCATAAGAGGTAATTTTAGATTATATCAGCACATACTATTTTAGAACAAGACTCATAGAATACAAGCATAGGACAGTAATTAGTAATTTCTTCACTAAGATGCAATTATTTAATATTGCATCCTTGATGTTCACTAATATTCCAATACTTGACTTTTTGAATGCTAGCCAAAGCTCTATTATGGAAATATTCAGAAATTCCTGTCAGTTTTCAATCACAAAACACTAACACATTTTCAAAAAACCCTCTAAGGAGGAAAAAAATATTTATGAAGAACAGACATTTAATATCAGAAGAATCCACTATTATTATGTGCTCAGAGATGCTTTCCAGAAAACCTGGCATTACTTATTACTGTGCATGCTTATTCAAGCAGCTGGATTGATTCTGGTTGCAGCTCTGTGCTTCAGCAAAGCAGAATACAATACGTGAGCCAGAGCCCTAGCACTGAAAAAACAAGAGGTGGGCTTGCAAAAGTGAATCTCCTCATTAACTATATTACAAGTGCCATTTGGGTCAAACGAAAGAGCAGTTTTAGCACCTGCAATCTGGATTGCATTCACAGTGAGCAGGATACTTAACTGTGAGGTGCATCACATTCTAGAAGTCCACAAACATAGA
This sequence comes from Oxyruncus cristatus, assembly GCA_013399855.1. NCBI lineage: Eukaryota > Metazoa > Chordata > Aves > Passeriformes > Cotingidae > Oxyruncus > Oxyruncus cristatus. The sequence continues at coordinate 392,333 of VXAY01005156.1, forward strand.
CAGAACCACAAAATATAATACCCTCCAAAGGAATTTACATGCTATATAGACAACCATCAAATTCTGAGTTCCTATTGCCTCTTCTTATAAAACACTCAGCCTTCTGCACCATTCTTCATTTTGCTTTTGCCTTTTCAGGCCCCCTCTTCTTCCCTTTTGCTTGCTTTGTCCTTTGGTGAACAGACATGACAGCTGGTGGCGACTGCTCAGATGCTGAGGACTCATCATGGTGCAATCTGCAGAACCACTCCAACTTACCTCAGGGCATAAAAAAGTTCAAGCAAGACCTCATTAAGCAGTAGGATCATTTGGTGGCAGTATCACGTTACCAACTTAATACTGAAAGGACGGGGGATCCATATAGGCAGAAGTTTAAGAAAATCAGAACTTAACAGGAGTCTGGAGGTAGTAAAATTTATGTATCCCATACTACACGGAACTGAAGGATATGTGTGATGAAAGTACACAATGGAGACCACCACCTGATTTAGATGTACATGCCCTGGACCTGGGCATTGAGACATGGGACAACCCAGGACAGGTCACCCTTCAGCATTATTCCAGGCTTTCTGGAGTAGGATATGGTGCAATGCACATGGCACTGGACAACCCCCTGTATGATTACCTGAGCATATGACCACCACCACAGTCAGTACTGCCTGTGCCAGCACTGTTCACCCAGGGAACAGGGTACTGACGATCCATCAGGAACCACGAACCACACAGTGAGTCCTTCAACCAAAACAATAAAAATCATGCAGGAATATTTCTGATGAGAACTACAGACAGAAGGTTTGAAAAAACAGTCTCCTGGTTCGCTAGTGGGAGCATGAGGAAAACATTTCCTTGATGAAACTGTGGGAAGGTTGCTTGTGATCCTGCAAGACCTGAGTAACACAGACTCCTATCACATCACGCCACACTCCCCCAAACCGCAACATCACCCAGCCTTCCACCCACTTGCAGCCCTGAATGTCCCTTGCCTTTGTAAACCACAAGCCTCTCCAGGTGCTGGAAGTTTGGCCTTTTGCTTCATGTACACTACACAGTCTGTAGCAGACCACCACTGCCTATACTTATAGAATCATAGAATCATAGAATCAGACGGGTTGGAAAGGACCTCAGAGATCATCAAGTCCAACCCTTGATCCACCCCCACTATGGTTACTAGACTATGGCATTAAGTGCCACGTCCAGCCTCGTCTTGAAAACCTCCAGGGATGGAGAATCCACCACTTCCCTGGGCAGCCCATTCCAATGGCTGATTACTCTCTCTGTAAAGAACTTCTTTCTGATATCTAACCTAAACCTCCCCTGGCACAGCTTAAGGCCATGCCCTCTTGTCTTACGGCTGATTGCCTGGGAGAAGAGACCAACCCCCACCTGGCTACAACCTCCTTTCAGATAGTTGTAGAGAGCAATGAGGTCTCCCCTGAGCCTTCTCTTCTCCAGGCTAAACAACCCCAGCTCCTTCAGCCTCTCCTCATAGGACTTGTGTTCAAGTCCCTTCACCAGCCTCGTTGCTCTCCTCTGCACCTGCTCCAGCACCTCAATATCCTTCCTGAACTGAGGGACTTGTGATGTCTTCTGAGGTCTGCAGAGATCACTTGTAGGCACACAGCTACATAAAATGTCGTTCAAGCAAGGACATGGTAGGGAAGTGCTTGCCTAAAAGGTTGAGTTGGGGTGGAAGAGAGTAAAAGAAAACAACAGTACTGGCACTCCATTGCTTTTCCCTATGCTATTAGCAACACAGCAGAAGACCACACTTGTTCATCCACAGTTCTCACAGTTTCATTTAGGAAGCTCAGAGTTCCCCTTGGCAATGCAGCCACTGATAACACCCCAACTTGGATGGCATTCTGTATGCCCTGTCCACTGACAGAGGACCGGAGAACTGGTCCCTGTATTTCTAGTCAGGACAGAAAGGGCCATCCACATCATCACGCATTAGTAGTGGATTAGTTAGGCTAAGTTATTCATTAATAATGAATAGTATTTTTAATAGCAAATGACTGCCTTAAATGCTTTCTGGCATTATCTTACAGCAAACCTAGAGTCTTCAGATCCCCTGCACAACTCTCTACTGCCTAATCTACGAGAGTGATAGCAATAGGTGTTTGCTAGCATCTGTGGCGATGAGCTGCACAACAAGAGGTAGCAAAACAAAACATCTGCTGGTAGGACTTTGGAGGTTCTGGCTGTCAGAAGAAAGATGAGATGTGGGAAAGCTGGATTACATTCCAGATCCTGGACAAAAAATCAGTGCTATCAGATTTGTAGACTGACATTCATTTATTACAGCCATACATTCTTCTGACCCTTTCTCCAGCTTCTTTAAATCTGGTCCTAATGAACAGTTCTTAATTCCAGTCTGTACTCTTTGCTTACTCTACTTTAGCCCTTTAGCCTCTCAATAAAATTCTGGTATCTCTGTCTCACTAATCTTTATCCTTCTCAGGTGATTTCAGTCTCTTGCTACTACTACCCACTACTGTTAACACTGAGATTCACAGAGTGGCCAAGAAGAATTCTGCATAGTAAGTATCATGACAATTTTAGCTTCATAAATGTTAATATCCTAAATATTACCTTGGTTGTTTACATTTCATAAACTGGGAGATAAGTGAATTTGCTTTAATGGGGAAAGTTAAAGATGCTTTAAACTTAGGAGAGAGAAAAGGAGGTGTTAACTGTAAACTGGAAACAGATACATTCTGATTTTATTGAAAGCTTTTGTTACTTACCACTGGCTTGGCTATATTAGAAAGAAGTGCTTCCAGTGCTTTTGTTTCTTCATCCTTTTCTTAAAAAACAAAATCAAAGCAAACAGAAAGTACCCATAAATATTGTGCAGTGACTTTACAGTGAAATACCTCTTCAAAATCAACAACTGCACACAGATGGAAGCATTTACAAAATAGAACATCTTGTTAACTTTCATTTGTCTAGGTAACATAAAACCAAAAAAGCTCCTGAAGAAGTTGTTAACATAAAACTATTTTTAAATCTGTCCTATGATTTATGGAATACAGAAAGCCTGGCTGTCTTTTATTAATGTATAACTTAAAATCGACTACTGCTCTGGAGAACTTCTGATCTTGGACAAGATATTTCCATAGATTTCTTTTTGGATGTAGATGCAGTAAAGTTACAGTAGTTTATATACATTATTGCATATCATCTGGAAGCCTACTGGTAACACTGCTGGCCTCCCTCAATCACAAGGGAAAGAATCTAAGGTCTTTTGTTTCAGCTGAAGGTATTGCTGAATTTTAAAGGACTCATAGTATACAGACAGTGTTTTATGTACTCTCTCACACAATATTAAAATATTATCTCGATAGAGTACTACTCAGTTTTGATGGTGTGGCCAGGAATTTTTAACTCACTTAACCTTTAGTTTAAACTAAACATAAAAGAAAAACAAAGACTGACAAAATTCTTTAAAACCCAAATTCTTTAAAAACCAAAACAGATCAAATCTATTTACAGCTTTTTTTCTAAGATGGTTTATGCTGTTGAAACTAATTAAATGCTTCTCTGACTTCTGTTTGACAAGTCCAAGTCTCAGTATATAGTACTCCCCAATGCCTCCTGAATTAAATAATTTTGAAAAGTGGACTTTTCCATTTTCCATGTAAAATACTTCTAAAGAAACCATTAACATAATTTTTGTAAAATATGTAAGCAACACTATGTTTTATCACCTGTGCCTTGGTAAAGTTAGCTCACAGATAAATACCAACTAACAGAAAGTAAACTGAAGTCAAGACAAATGTGACTCTGGAACTATAGTGACAAGTATTCACTGAAGTTTGGAGTAACAGTTCCCAACTTCTGACTTCAGGCTGTATCTCAAAGGTGACCTTTGGTACTAAGTTTTCACAAGGTATCATCTACACATACTTTTAACCAGCTCCCATAGGCTGAGATTTCCTGGTTTTGATTAGATGTGCTTTTGTCACAGGCCCTTTAGTTTACAGCAATCTAGTATACATTGGCATAAAATTATCATCAAAAAGCAAACTTCAGCAAGTTGAGAAAAAACATGTTTTTTCCCCTCAGCAGGTACCACTCCCTATTCTGAGAAAACTGGTCTTGGCTGCGATAACAAGCCTTTGATGTGTTCAGAATCCGAAGGGCTATGCCAACAACCTCAAAGTTGCACAGGTACATGTCTTCAGATTTGACAATAACAGTATGACCAAGACTCAGAGAATTCAGTCCATCTGTGAGATCACAAGTGAAATACAGATACTAACAATAAACACAATCCCTATGGCAGCGTCCTAGAAAACATGAACTCCCATGGATTAATGTGAGGACCAGTCTTTTTCTGCAAGCGCCCTTCATTAAAGAGTAGGTACAGACAGGCGCTATGTGGGTTTTATATACCAGCAGTATCTCTTTTACAAAATATTCTTCTTTAACAAGTTGAATGTAGGTTTCCTGCATCAGACACCTGGTTCTTTCCCCATTTTCTACAATATCAAGCAAGCCATCAATATTCAGTGATTCCTAAAAATGCAAAAACCAGTAATGCTGGACAAAGCTGAGATTTTTCTTTAAACACTGCTATGAAGTATGACTCAAAATATTCTCTCAAATTGAGATGGAGACTTCCACGTCAGTAGTTTTTGTTCTCCTAGGCCCATCATTCCAATGTGATGAGCAAACCAATTGCCCTTAACTTCACTCTATCTAAGGCAGTGCAGTTATAGTCTACTTCTCAACTGCAAGACTGTCAGTGGGTGGTGTTCTACGAATGCTATGCTCAGTCAGACACTGAACCTGCATCATATATTTATACATGTGTATATATATATTACTGTTGATAACACTTACCTTCTACTTCTGTGTCTGTCGGAGAATTGCTTTTTCCTTTACCCAAAGACTTGCTTTTGCTAGAACCTGTGCTTATACCACCTGCATCTTGTCCTTTTGTAAGTCCATTATGTTCACTTGTAGGAGAAGGACATTTCTGAGGAGATGACGGAGGACTGTTTAACTTATCCTTCTGAGTTCCATGTCGATCTTTTAATTTTTTTTGTAACCTTTCATACGTTTTACTAGACCTTTCATCTCTAAAGTTGGATCTTCCATGAGCAGGCAGAGTATCTAAATGAAAGAAGAAAAAAGAAATCACTAAGAACAGAATGTAATTAAAAATGCAGAAAACTGTAAAAACCTTAAAAGTGCTATGTGTGTTAAATGTGCACTTGTGTGGAAAATAACATCTCTACTGCTATTTGGAAACTCAAGTGTCCAGCAGGTAACCTGATATACCCTAATTAGAAATTAACAACATATTAGGGGAGAAAGTGTAATCTTCCTTTTTTCTACTTAAAAATTACCCTATAATCTTCCTTGAGCTGTAAGGTAGAGGATAAAGTAATTAAAAAAAAAAGTGATACTTTATTCACTGGAAGAGGTTTGATCTAATGCCAAATAAAAAAATCCATTAGTTTTAAGTTTTGGAATGCAACTAGAGCTCTATTATTTTATTGATGCTTCAGCAGAAATCAACAGGGAAAAAGCCCATAAAAGCATAGAAACATAGAATCTGTGATCTATAGGGCAATGGAAAGACACTACAGACATTATGGCTAAATCTGAAAAGTGCATCATATTGTACACAGTAACTCGAGGCATGGCTGCAGTATCATCCAAGGCTCATCTCTAAGTTAAAAGGTGGCTTTGGAAAAAAGTCAGTACCAGACTAATGAAAATATTAAACTGCAGACTGCCAAACTTCTCTGTCCGATTCTAACATTTGTATTCATGTCACCTTTAAGCTTAGAAACAGGTTACTGACTCAAAACTATGTTCCACATGACACCAAGTCTTTCCTCAGTGTAACCCTGCCTATAAAAAATGATGAAAGATTAAAAAAAAATAATACATCCTTCAAAACCAGCATAGAATTCGCTTGTTTTCAGGTAAGTTGGATCAGTCTGAAGAATAAGTTCATTATTTGTTATTCCTTATGTGCTAGGAAGGACCGAAACCAAGATCAAATAAAACGTCCTTGCAAGCATAAAAATCAAAAAACTAGAGAACTTCTCAGTTTGGGGTTTTTTTGGTTTGGTGTTGTGTGGTTTTGTTTTTTTTTTTTGTTTTTTTTTTTTAAGATCAGCTTAATTCCCAGAAAGTTTGACAGAGGACCTCTAGAGGTGATTTTCAAAATCATTAGAGAGCTCCTGTTAGAGAACTACCATGCTCTATGAGCTTCTGGGGGTTTGTTTGTTTGGCTGTTTTTTTCCCTTAAATTTAGATTACTCATATAGGAGTCTAACTCTGGGCTTTGACTTTTGAAGCCATAGGCAAAGTCAGAGATCCAAAGTTAAAAATGACATCTGTAGCAAATAAATAAAAAATTACAGCATCAGTCCTCTAATTTCCTAAACCCAAGGGCATCTTACATATATATTGAAAACAAAGCAAACATAAAACATCCCACTTAATGAATTTTTTTACATTAGCAGTTTAGCAAATTATCACAGAATCCATATTTAAAGAGATATAATCTGGCAGCAGAAATCTAGAAAAATATTATTTCATTAAGAAATATCCTTTATCTTTTACGCGTTTGATTATCACACTCCAACCTCTTATTTTAGCAAACTAAAAGCAAACAACTGCCATCAGAAAAATCAGGAAATTAACAAAACTACAAATAAGCACCCAAAGAGCATCTATCAGAGTAGTGCAAAAAGAAATAAAGTACAACTTGAGAGTAGAAGAACACTAAGAATTCCGGGAAGATCTAGACACTGATATATTCTTTTCTGACCACTTAGTACATCATTACTACTTAAGCAACTATATGGAGGCCATTTTTAGGTTATTTTAGTAGCATTATAGAATGCTGAGAAGTTGTGCTTAGCCTCTCCCTCCATAGCTTCTATTTTTCTCTAAAAACAGCAACCGAGACTTGCTCTTTGAAAGTCTTTCAAGGTTAGCACCTGCCTTATCTAAAGAAAAGCAAGTCTACCAGAAATGTAAATATTAATCTAACAACCCGACCTTAGTTAGGGCACACATACACTTTGCCAATAAACCATATTAAAGGCAGATGTCAACAGCACTACCAAAGACAGTTTCAACTACAGTATTAAGTTTATGTTAGTGGCACCTGATTACTCAAATTGGACTTCAAAGGGACATTCAATTAAATACCTAAAGTTTTATGAAAAATGGCACACTGTCTTCTGTAATCAATACTAAGGTTTCCTATTTCATGCTTCAAGCAGGATACTTGCAAGACATGAGCTCTCGGAACAGTGCACAGGTATGGATTTAAATGCTGAACCACTACAAACACTTTCTGCATTGCTTTCCTGGGTAAATCTGTAACTGATACACATAAGAAGTAATCTGTGAATTTAATGGATCACTGAAGAGACAAGTCAAATAAATTAAAAGAACTTCTGGAATAATAAGCTTCAGTAAAATCAAGGCTGGTATCCTCATAAAAAAAATTGTGTATGGCTCCCATTCAAGCTATAAGTCCTGCTTGATAAAGCCCACACATAACAGATGCTGGAAATGAAGAGAACATTATTTGCTTTGACAGAACTTGCAATATTTGTTGAGCTACTTACCCACATCCCCATAGACTTGTGAGGTGTGATACTGCGGAATGTACTGCGTTGCCATGTCACCAGCTCCGGTCACAGGTGAGTACATGTGACGTGGTGGAGGGGGTATCATGGTTGGAAGAGGAAGGAAGCTGGGCAGTGGGGGATGTGGAGGCCTGTGTATTACTGCGTGACCACCAGGATGAAATTCTGGAGCCTGGGGAACCACCACAACCCTTCGAACACCGTTATCTTCAATAACCTGTACAGTGAGAGGCACCACAGACCAACACATAAATGACAGTATGTTTCGACAGATACCTAAACAAAGCTAGGGATAGTAAAGCCCTTAAATTTGAGGAAAGGAAAACAGAAGAGCCCAGAAAAAACCATGTAGGACAATTAAAGGGCTATCTACGTTAAGTGTATTAACTGCAGCAATGCCATTTATTTCTCAATGTGGTAGGGGAAAATACTGTTAAAAAAATCTGAGCGTAACAACATCTTATAAACAGCCAGATTTATTTATGGCATGAGTGTAGCTTCTCCTTAGGGTACCCCCATTTCCACCCTCATTCACATTGCTTGTATGCTACACTGCTTCTACGATTTGTTCTACAGCATAACAACTAGGTTGCTTCCTGAAAATGAAATGGCGAGTTGACAGACCTCACTCCGCAAAAATAGTGAGAAAAAAGGCAAGCTGTATCTGGTTATCGTTCTGTTCCCAACACTAACCCAGGACGCACTTGCCATACTGCCCCTTTAGCATGCAGTAGCCACTGTCTGCACCAAATTGTTAGCAAACAAACTAGTAGGATGGTAGTCAGCCCTCTCAAGGCTCCTTCACAAGTCAAGGTAGTTCTAAAAAAATTTTTTTTTCTTCTCCCCCACATCCCTGCCTGTTAAAATGTCTGTCTTGCACCCTTAAAATGTCTTGCACCCTTAAAATGTCTTGCACCCTTAAGGAAACTATGTAATACCCAGAAAGTGGGGGCCTTTGTGGTAGCCTATACCAGACTCTGTTGTGCAGAGGCTTGTGAAAAATAAGCAAATGGGAAATGTGATGGGTCTGATGGAAAGCAGGCCCAAAGGTACAAATCGTACAAAGTGCTGAAGCAGATTATGCTTTTCACTAAATGAGTGTGGGTCGTCAACTAGACCAGAAACAAGGGCCTTCCCTGAAGCACTTCACATCATTATTCTCTCTAAATGTTTGGATCAATACTGGTAAATTCACAAAAATACATGACTGTTGGTGACACCTAGAGCTGTCTTGGTATAATTTAAATTGTGTGTATTATGGTGTCAGTAACTTTAGCGTATGGGATGCTAACGAATAAATTGTGCTTCATTTCTTAGTAAAATGCTGTAGAATAATGTCACAGCAGAAACTGCAATGTAAGTTTTTGAGTGAAAAATTTATCCAGAAAAGGGGCAGAAGAACAGAATATCACAACCATATTCAAGAGCAGTGGACAATGCAACCCTGTGACATAAGTTTTCACTGACATTTGAAATAAAATGTGGACATGTAGATATACACCATCCTTGTGCAACAAGAGCAGATCAACAGATCAAAACACTTAGTGCCAAGCTGCTTTCAGCTCCACTGTTTAGGGTTAACGGTATTATGCTTGGCTAGATTTAGTCCCGTGCCCTGGTGTGAACGCTTCCACCAAGTCCATGACAGAAAGCTGCTTGGAGGATCAATCACTGGTTTTACCATGTCTCCATCAGGAGCTGGTGTGCACCTGGTACAAGCGGAATGGAGCTTCTGCTTTTGTTTTCTCTGACAGCAATCTAATTTATGTGCCCGAAAACTATCCTGCTAGCTGAACCAGTAAGTGAGATATGTGAGGTAGGTCTAGGAAACTTCCCAAACTTCACCATTGAACTGAGAGAGACAACGCTGTAGAGAGAGCTGCATGCTTCTGGTGTAATGGTAGAGTGAAGATCTCTACGCATATGCAGTAACATTCAGCAGACATAGAATATGTACACAATGGAGCTAATCCTACTTTACTTACATAAATAGAGAGTTGGAAATTAATATAAATTACCTAAGTGAACACAGCTTTAAAACACATGTATATCTCGTGACTTTAAAAAAAAGTGTTATTATCAGTAGACAGAAATCGTCCCTCATTGTGAAAGAGTAATTTCACTAAAGATGACACTATTCATGTCTGTGTAACCACAGCTATATGATATCCTAAAGGCAGAATTTATTAGCAGCACTAAATACAATTAGAACTTCTGATGTCCAATGAAATTCTGTAAACACTGAAATGTAGTTTTAATTATTTAAGTCCTTTTTGCTTACAAAACCCCCAAAACATTGCGATTTATTATGATTTTATGAGCAGATTCAGATTATGTAGGAAGCAGCTTCCATTAAAAAACAACCAAGCTACTGAGTTTATAACTTGTTTCCCTGGGTCTTCTTATAGCCTAAGTACCTCAGACATCCAATTCATAAGAGCAGGGACCTTAAGTTTATTAGTGTAAAATTAAGAGTTTGACAAGTCTGTGACTGTGTTTCTAGATCAAACATCTACTCAGCGGTAGGCCTCTAGGGGACAACTATACAGATAAAAATCCTTTAAACAGCAGTAAGAGCATCATGCCAAGTACATAATTTTAAGTTAAGAAAGTAAACAAGCTCTCTATTATCCTAATTGTGCTAGCAAACCATGGTTCTGGCATAGGCCTACTTCGTTGAGTGAACCAACCAAACATCACTGGAAAACTCACTACAGACCGCAAATATAGACAGCTTAGAGAGGGTGAATAAAGATGTGCTTTCTTTCAGAGTTTTACAACTACAGTTCTAAAAAGAGAGGAAGGAAAAAAAAAAAATCACCTTATGAATTGCTTTTTAGTTTTGTGATATAAGAAAAATAAATCTCTAATTCAGTAGTCATCCCCAACTTCTAACAGAGGACAGTATGCTGTATCACTGCCAAGCGGGAACTGAAGCAGGCAGAAGCATAATAGAACTAAATGAAAATGGACAGACAAAGGATGGTTATGCTGAAGTTGTTCTTCCAGGCTGACAGTTTTAGACATTTAACTGGTTTCCAATTTATCTGAAAATACAGCTCCGGCTGCTGACATTTAAAAATATACTATGCCTGAAGAAACCAGTTAAGTTACTTTGTTGGGACTGTGTTATGCTCAGGAGAACTTTTAGCTCAACAGACTTGCGTGTTTGCAACACTACTATCAAATCTTCTGGCTTGTAAGAGGAACTTCCTTCATAAACCTCAGTGGCTGATATATTTTGTCAATAGTAAACACTTCAGAAGGCTTATAAACGACTGGTTTTCCTGGACTATGGTACTTCTACTCAGATGAAAATAGCAGACTTGAGCTCATCCACCTGTAACGAGCTGAACAGATGTGAGGCACCTTCAGTTCAAAAGTCAGAGCACTGTGCTAACACAACACCTGCTTGCACTAACAAACTCCAATGAAAGGTTAATGGACAAGCCTCAGCAAGGCCCAGCCCTTTAGCCTCTTTGCTTCAAGTTGTTTTCAAAGGAAGGATAAATTAATTTTAAAAACATTATTCAGATTGGCACAGGTTACACAACTTTTTAAACATGAAGTACTTCATCAACTGAAGTTAAATATTCCAGAAATACGATAAAATTCAGAATTTCACTTATCTCAAAACTTCTTTCAGTTCTTTAAAAATTAACTTTAATAGGAATCAAGATTCTTTACTATGACCTAAAGACAAATGGATTTTTGTGATTATTTATAATTTTTCTTCTGCTTATTTGGGAACTCAACTATGAAGTACACATAGAATCAACTTATCAGCCAACTTTCAACAGATGAAAGATAAAATCACAGAGTACTAGTCTGCCTACCCTAGCAGACTTTTCTTTCGCCAGAGGACAATTTTTTTGATGCTGTTCAGATAATTAGTCCAACATCTGCTAGACACTGCGGGATTTTTGGTTGTGTTCTACAAGTTGTAGTCTCTTCTTGGGGTACACCATGGGATGCACACCAAGCCAGAGGTAAACTGGTCACAACAACAGAATGGTTTGAGAGAGACTTACATCATGGGGAGTGGCATTCACCTGTTTTAATTTCCAAGTCTGACCTACTAACCTCTAAACTTGCTCTCAGTTGAGGGAAAGAAAGAGACACCACCTAGGAGGCCACACATCTCATTACAATACATGTGTCAAAAATAGCCAAGAGGAATCATCCTTTTAATCTACTTTAAAGGATGTCCAGGTTATATAGCTCACATTTAATTTTCAGGCGTCTAAATTAGGAATCACACAGCAGTGAAAAAATGAGAGCCCCATTTTAAGGTAAGTGGTAGAAACACCTATTATATGATAACTTTTTCCCAATGGACAGCTGACATTTTGCCATGTTGTTTGCTATACTTTTTCCATTGACCTGTTTTACTCCTCATCTACAGGGAACTTCCCAGACATGAACTATGTACATATATAAAATTATACTGCTGCCAAAATATCCACTAACACAGAAATCAGTACAGGTCCTACACAAGAAGCTATTTAGGCCATGTTTGTATTTTATATTCTGAGGGCATCTAGTACGTTAGGAGTCTGAACTCAACAAGGAACTGTGCTTGTTATTGTCATGTAAGTAGTTAATATATAACTAAACAGGCACATACACAAACACAAGAAGTCTCCCATCTCTGAGATACCATGGGACATCTCCCCTTGTTTACTTGCTTGATCGCAGTGATTCTGAAATCTGACAAATTATTTTCCCAAATTAGCTATTATGATTCGATTCCCATAATTTGCATGAAAAGAAATAAAAGAAAAACCGAGTGAAGTGACATACCTGTGGGGCATATCCAGGAGGCACATAAATTGGAGGCACTGAACCATTTGGGGACATCATTGGAACCTGAGCAGGACCTAAGTGGGTTACAGAAACATTCGGTACAGCACCATTTAATAACTTGAGAAAGCTGAAAGAACATACTGAACAGCAAAGTCTCAGCAAAAAATATACAAGATAACATGGATAAACAAAGGTAATGAACTGTACAGACAGAATTACAGCAAAGGGCACTCTCTGAAATCTAAAAATCAGTTGAATACAAACAAGCTAAAAAAACCCCACCGGCAGATATTTCTCCCTTCTCTGTCAATAAGCTCACAGAAGAGCTCATGTCAAATCTTAACAGATGACAAGTCAAAAGAAGTGCCTCAAGATAAAAAGACCACAGAGCAGACTTCAAAACAGACACAAACCAAAAAGATATTTGAAACAAATCGCTGAAAGCAGATAGTATTCAGTTAAGAGTTACAAGGAAAAGTACTTACAAAATTGCTGTTCTGTTACTATGGTCTTATCACTTAAAGTAGTGTTAATAGCACAGCAGTGGAAAGTAGCAAACTGGACACTAACTTAAGGTCCCAGGGGAAAAGCCAGTGTATTACCCACCGGGAAGTCTACTCCTAACAGGAGAAGTCCCGATACCCTGATGATCCTTGTACCATGCAAACCATAAAGAACGGAGTTCGGAGGCCCTTAGATGAATATGACACAATGGAAATGTGTTAAGGTGGCATTTGTAGATAAAGTATTGCCTGGAAAATCAGACACCCTTCAGCACAGGGACACTGTCACATACTTGGGTTCTCAAAAAGTTTTTGACAGTGTCTTTTAAAGACTCTTAAAGAAGTAATGCTGCCTCTGGTTAAAAAGGGAAATGGTCTTTTCATGAATAACTGATTTGAGAACACGAAACTAAGAGAAGTAAATGACCAGCTTTCAAAATGGCTTGAGTGACCAAAGAAGTCCCACAGGCACCCAAAGAACCTGTTCATTCTATTAAACAAAACTTCTGGGAAAGAAAATGAACAATGAGGTGACGAATTGTTGTTATGTTAGAGAGCTGCAAAAGATCTCATAGTACTTAATGACCAGATGATAAAAAACCAGAAGAAATAGTGTTGATAAATGCATAGTGATGCACCTGTATTTATTTACACCTTATGTAAATAAATAAGTATTTATTTAAAGCAACAACCCATAAATTAGATGTAAATAAACATATAATGCAGCTACTACATATATTTTGAAAGAAATACCAGCCACGTGTTGTTTAGTGGCATTCACAGAAAGAAAGAGAACATTAACATTCATTACTAACAGAACAGAGAACAAGCAGAAAACATCACTGTGCTGTGGTTTAAATTCACACCGTACTGTCAATATCTTGAGCAATATGTTTGTCTCCACCTTTCAAAAAGAACACACAGACCTAGAAAAGGACACACACACACACAAAAGGAAATTTACACTGGCTTTCTACCTGTTTACCAGGAAAGATTAAAGAGACCATAATATTTCCACCTGAAAATGGTTCAAAGGGCTGGCAGCAGAGAAATAATAAAAGACCTGTCAAGAACCCCCACCCTTAAACTGCCTAAAAATGGAAATATAGAGAATTTATAATTTCTCATTTACAAGAACCAGATATAGTAAATCAATTCACCAGGTAAGTTTTAAAACAGATAAAGGGATTTCTCATGAAATGCGCAGCTAAACTGTGTAAGTTAAATTGCTTTAAGAACACTGCAGAAACTAAAGATTACGTTCAGATTGGGAGAGCTAATCCATTAAGGGCTGTAAAAATTCAAGTATTACTTTTGTTTCAGGAAGCTAGAAACAAGAAAGTTTTTTCTGTGTGCCTGTCCTGTCCTTTACTGTCCCCTTTTGTATTTGATACTGGCTTCTATCAGAGTAAGCACAGTGGCACAGGCTTCAAGAGGGATGTCCTTATATTATTATGTTCAAAACACACAAGGGAACAGTCACAAAAGTTTAATTATTAAAGAAAAACTGAAACACATTATTATTTGAACAGGCTTTGTGACGAGCATAAGGTTGGGATTCAGACACTCTAGAATGCATTTTCCAAATTTCCAATTCACTGTAGTGAAGGTATCAAAAGCACCAATCCAACTTAGTGCAGTTTCAGTAATATTCCTTAAAGGGCATTCACAGCTCCACCTTAATGTTTTCTAAACTCTGCTAGGTTCTGCAAATGGAAAGTACTAAGTAAATGCAAAGTACAGTATATAAGACTTGCATACCTCATTCTGATAAGTATGGGCTTGACAGAAAAACAAAGGCACCTATGTCTGACTGCCAAGAGCAGGGAGAAGGAATGAAAAGCACTCCTTAGAAAAGCAGCATGTAATCCAACTTCATTACACACGCTAAAGGGACTTTTTTGGGATAAGATAAAGAAGTTTTCAAACATATTAACTAAGAAGTATCACAGCTTTATTATCAACCAAATGCTAACACACAACAGCGGGAGGGGGTGAAGAGACTTTTTAACAACAAGGTTAAACTGAATGTTTAACTGAACTTTGTAACAACAAAGAATATAAGGACTACAGTAAGCTATAAACTGGGATCTGAACATCCCTCTGGTGTTTTTGCTCATCTGAAACTCAAAAATGTTTCAGCAAAAGTTTCTGCTAAGTATGAAGTGCTAAAAAGAAACAAAAGTGAAAAGCAGCAAAAGAGAAACTAAAAAAGTGCTTTGCAGCATTAGTTTACAACAAATGCAAAAAGGTCAACAATAATGGAAACATATTTAAGTTGCTATTCAAACAAATAATGTTTTCAATTCTTACATGAGAAGATGGATTTTACAGGACTTGTATCTTGCATTACTTACATGCAGTTTTTCCAAAATTAATATAAAACACTGACACTTTTATTAAGCTCACTCTTTTAAACTATGTAAGTTTCAAGTAAATTGAGAATTAAGAGCACAGTTACTTGAAATTTTCACAGAACACAATGTCCTTGGGGGATGAAGGAACTCTAACATGAACAGCCAGTTTCTTTGTGAACTAGCGAGTATCTGTGTTTGTCTTTTTTGTTTTGAACATATAAAAAAATATTGTTTAACAATCTTTTTAAAGCTTACTTACTCAGCACTTTAATCTCTCTAACAAACATAAAAAAGCAGTTATCTCCAATCCAGTACAAAGGTTGATCCACAAAGCCATTTTCAGTATACCCATAACCTAGCAGTCACAAAAATAAAGGCAATGTATGAACCTGAAAAAACATTGCAGTGTCAGAATAGAGTCAAATCAGTAGCTTCAAAAATTGCATCCTATTTTACCACTTTAAAGTACCAGAAGTAAAGAAAATATATTTTTAATATCCAAGAACTCTAATTTACTCCTGATTAGACTTCCAAGTGGCTGTGAAACGAAGTTAGATTGCAGAGGAATATCCAGGGAAACGGAAAGCATGGGACAAAAAGGTGGCAGACTTCACATGTATTTTTAACGAACACTGGGTTTTACATTAAAATTACTGATTTCTTGACAGAAAGCATATCAAAACCGGCAAAATCTTATCTAGAGATAAAATGCTAACATGCTATAAAAACGTGTTGTTGTGTTTTTTTTTTCTTCACTAATGTGAAAATCTTGGCTCTCCTTCAGGGAAATACACCGCAAGAGTAATTTTCATGCTTTTAGGTATTGGCTAGGCTGCTCCACGACAAAACCAGTGTGCTTCACCATGACATGAGAATTACTATCTAGTATCAGCAGATAACAACATGAAGAATTAATGTTAAGCAAACATCTAATTTTCAATATTGGGCAGAAATGAAATTGACTTAATCCAAATCACTGTACTATGAATGTTGATGACCTGAATGTTGTAAGAGGAGGTCTCAAAACTCTTATATACTTTCAATTATACAAGTTCTCTTACATAATAAGTGGAAAAGCAGTATTGTGGGAGAGAACACAAACACACAACTGTGTTACTTTATTATTGAAAAATGTCTCATCAAACTCAGTAAAGGCTGATTTAACTCAACTCAGAAGACAGACGTTTCATCACACTCTCAGTCTATTATTGTCCCAAAAATCGCAAGAGCGGGAGGAATGTCTCCTTCCCGTAGCAATAGCAGGTGAAGTTCTCCAACGTGTCTATTTCAGCAGACTGTAAAATCCCCATTATGCTCATTACAGCCACCATAAACGTGTGGCAAAATTACCAGCGCTGCATCATCGCTGGGATCGTGACAAGCTGATCTAAACATAGCAACACCTGAAAACCCGAGGATACCGCCACCGTTCGCCTAGCAGATACACAATTTCTTTTTTATTTCAACCATTAAGCATCGCTGCATTTTAAGCGTCTCATGAAAGCGCTCGGCAAAGGTGCGCACACCGGATTCCCAGCGCCGGGGCCGGGAATGCTCTTCCGGGGCACTCCCCTCCCGGCCCTGCGCTACAACACCCGGGCTCCTGCGGCCTCACAGCGCACGGGCACCCTGCTCCCCTCACGGCTCGGGGCCACCGCGGCCCCGGGGGCCGCAGCCACCCCCTCCGGGGCCCGGGAGCGCGTCACCGGCACAGGGGCCTGGCAGCGCTCCGGCTCCTGCCCCTCAGGGCTTTTTTTCCAGCCATCGCAGCTCTCCCCCATCCGCCACTGCCGCACCACAGCGGGGGCCGCCCGCCCGCAGCTCTCGTGTTCCAGCGCGGCCCCGGGATCCTTACCGCTCATTTCGGGCCGGGCGGGCGCAGCTCCCGGCGCGCCG
>VXAY01005156.1:409528-468998 GCA_013399855.1 Oxyruncus cristatus
GGCGGGCTGGGGCGGCTCCCTCAGGTGCGCGGCTGTGCCCGCCCCGCTCCGCCCCGCGGCCGCTCCGCGCCCCGCGCCCCGCCCTTCGAGGGGCAGCGGCATCCTTTGCCATCCTGGGCCCGGTTTTTACTGTAATCTACCAACTGTCTTTGCCTGCTGTGATCCGAGTCATTTAGCCGAAAGCTGTTACGTTAATTGGCATAATTAAGTGCTAAAGAATTACTTCGGCCTCGTCCTTCTAGAGGATTTTCCTTGAGCTGACCTGTTAATCAGTTTACACCTAAGAAAGGGGGTGCACAAACAGATCTGGTTGCAAACAAACACTTTCCGGCGCGGCGTTTGGAAAGCTTCAATGACTTTGATACTAATCTATGTGGATACTGCAGCTCATGAACACTGCTATACTTAGCATTAGTCTAATGTGAACAGTGATGAATCACTGCTATCCCCAGGAGGAAATAGCATTCAGGATTTACTGCAGCACATTAGGTTAACTATGGCTCTATAACCAAACACCCACACTTTGACATCACACAGGCGATGATATGCATCACTGACGCAAGCACTGACAGGATCGGACACAAAGGCCACAGCAGCTGAAACAATAGAGCGTGCAGCTGACGTAGCAGCACACTCCTCTAACACTGATGAGCTGCAGTAAATCAATAGTCCCAGATGCCACAAACAGTTGCACCACTCTGTCTTTCACTTAAGGGCTAAGACTTCAAAGTTTTATCCTGGACTTCCAACAGCTACAACTAATTACAAAAATCAGTAACAACAACCACCACCCATGGGTCTACATTTGTCTTATAAACTGTGCCTGGAAAATACTTCCAAATTTGTATTTTAGGTTAATATCAGGAGCTTTACACATACTAGGTGCAACATAATAAAAGCAAGCAATAACAAAAAAGAGAAGCAAGCACAGAGCTTACTGTTAGGCCTGAGCTGGGGAAGAGGTACAAGAAGGAACTGTGAATGCTGCAAGGACAGGCAATCAGAAGACTTCAGCTTGCAGTGCTGTCAATTTTAACATATTCCTTATGCTCTAAATTCATCCTGACAAAACAATCCCTTCCCCCATCCATCTGTCTACTTTTGCCATCAAGGCTGGGGAACAGCAGCTGACAAAGCAGCAACATCAATTTAAATATATTAATTGGCTAAAAAAATAATTAAAAAAAATCCATCAGTAGGCAGCAGGCTGGCAAACACAAGGAAACACTGAAGATAAAACATTATCATAGTTGCTGTCAAAAGCAGGGGGGAAAAGCATCAGTTTCATTCACACAGACTTTGGAATAATGGATAAAAGAACAGAAAGCTATGAAGCCACAGTATTTCTAAGGATTACATCCTAATGAGATCCTGATCTTTCCCATGAAACCACACATACATATTCAGGAGAGAAAGAAAAAAAAAGGATGTGAAATCCCTTCTTATAGGCAAAGTGCAGAGATGACAGGTTCCTATAGCACTTTATCCTGAATACAGCTATCAGTTTTCTTTTATAATGGCCTCATGTACTTTCAAAAGAAAAAAGTGACAATCGTGTCTATGTTCAAATGTTAAATGTACTTTTATTTCACCTGTTTCTAAACAATGACCACAGTGCAATTTTGTGATTAAAAATGATTGCCAGTCCATGCCTTTGAATGGTGCAAAACTTCACAATACACAGTTACACTTGGGAGCTTGCAGAAGGATGATTGTAGTTGTTTGAGATACTCCAACAATAAGAGTTTTCATATGTACTTTCTGAGGCAATTGTGTGGCACAGTGACCAACTCTATCCTACTTTGCTAAAAAAAAAGTACTGATGATTCAAAGATGTTAATGTGGAAATACAACACATACTTTGTACTGCGCAGCCTAGGCCGTTAAATTGCTCTGTTAAGTTTGCCAGTTTAGGGTAATGATTTAGTAACTGTATAAGAGTTATGTCAAAAAATTGTTCTTTCCCTCATAGTCTCCCAATTTAAATATCAGGTGAACCATAAATCTGCATTTCAAAGGAAGTAAAATATGATATACCATTCGTAACACAGAGAAGCTTTGATGAAAATGTTCTTATTCTTAGCAGGAAAAATAATCTGCACTCATTCTAATCTAACTGCATTGCATATTTGCTGAGCTTTTTCTTCAAGGAGAGCTTGACTTCTAGAACCAATGCTGAGCAGTACTGATGAGCAACTTCTTCAGAATAATAATTTAATATTTGTGCGTACTGCTTAATCATGTTCCATTTGATTCACAACATTCAGAATAAACACTAATTTAACCATCTAACGGTTGTTACCACTAGAATTTGTGTTTTTATAACCAGGTGGTTTTGGTTTTTTTCCCCATATAACACGGCAGACCAGGTAGTTAAAAAGTTAAGCGCTGCTACTGACAGCTACTTGTGGTTAAGAGGTGAAAAGCACAAGTGAGTCTCAACAGCTGGCAGTTCTTGGTGTGTAGACAGTGGCTTCTACAAAAGCATGTGTTGATCCAGGGAAGACTGATCTTGGAAAGAACAAACATCAACTTCCTTGCACCCACCACCACCTGCTTGTGCTAAGAATGAAATTACATAATATAATACTTGTAAAGGCCTTTTCAGCATCCTGATATTCAACTTATTACACTACTGAGTAATTTTTTTTGTGCATACCTACCTAGCTACGTTGCCTTAAAACTAGAATGCAAAATTATCTGGCACATTCTGCTGTTGCAGAGCTGGCATTCAGAAAAGCTCCCCTTCCTTTGTGCAGATTTCTTAATATTCCCACTCCTTGAATTACTATACACACATATACACACGTATATGTGTATATATATACATACAAACTATGACTTGAATATGACATATTGAATATTACTAATACAAATATAATGTACTGATTAAGCAAATCAGTAGCATTTCTGTAAGTGCTGAAACAATTTTACCAAATTCTAGGGTAAGGTATTTTAAAAGTATGGATAAGAGAGAAGACTCTGTGGATGTAAAAAAAAAATATCTGTTTGAGCAAACTGGGATTATTACAACACATATAGTGTCAGAAACCCTAGCAAAAAATTAACATCAGAAAAGGCTGCCAAGAGAAAATTTAGTGACCAACTCAAATTTTTAATTCTATCCAAGGCAGACACCTCTAAAGATGTACTACTCTGAGTCCCTAGAGCCTACTAATAACATGTACTTTAATTTGAAAACCTTCAAGTTAAGTTTCAAGCTAATCATATAAATAAATACAATGTCCATTTATAACAAAACCAAAGGAGAACAAAAATTATTACAATTATAAGCAGCTGAAATCCTTCTAGTACCTAAAAAAAATACAAACCACATCTTTCTTTAAAGGGACCAATTTGGGAGTAGTCATTCCTAACCAGAAGACATAAGAAGTTAGTAGGACATGAATTGTCTCAGCTTTCCAGAAGTCCCATAATCCAGTATTCTACATGATAAACCAGAAAGATGGAAAAATAGGTAAATCTAGAATGACATTGACTCTGCAATTAGAGTTCTAGGGTGCAAAACCAGGGCTAAATCTTGTTCTTAGTATAAGGTAAAAAGTTAATGACAACTGCTCATTTTTAAAACCCCCTCACACTCAACAGTTCTGCCTCACTGAAATTTTACTCTCTTAGATGCAATTCCTTGTAGTAGGTGAGTTTGCCGTTCTGGTCAGATAAAAAGATCATCTCTAATAATACAAAGCAATGGAAAGAGTTCAGTCCTACAGGACTGCCTCTCTTCACACTCACTGTATACAATTATTTTTATGCCTACATTTGAGGGGTTCACTTGAGTCTACCAACCAATTTTAGCAACACTGCAGTTCCACAAAGAAATGTTCATGTAGGTTTCTAAACCATGAAATAAATTTTGAAGTAACACTTCATTACACAGTTTTGTTTCAAATCATGACTGGAGAAAACAATCCCTGAAGCAGACAATTCAAAATATGACATTTGCAATGTGAAATCCTCTGTCATGACACAAACAGTAGGGAAGAAGCCCCAGGCAAATTATACAGAATCACATGACAAAAGAGAGACGTAAGACCAAATTGAAAACATCTGATGTCACACACCTTACACTTTGCAGCATCTAAACCAAGCACTTGGCCTCACCAGGATGATTCACTAGCTACCTCCAGAGGACAACTCTCTGCTTCTGCACATTTATCAGGGAGTCACCTCATACTGAATGACACAAATCATTAAGCACAAACCATGTGCCCCTCAGGCAGATCTCTGGTTCAGGCCTGCTCTAGTCATTCTTCTGCCCAATTTCAGTAGAGTACATCGAGTTTTCTCAGAGTGGATTCCTGTTGTCAGAAAAAGGATTCCTACTGTTCAGTCAGTAGGTAGGCTAAATTCTGTGCTATGCTCAAGAAGACTAACCCCACATCTTGCTCCTGCCTAGGAGAGTGCTATGAACACCAGACTATGGAATAACCAGGTCACCTTTGCTGAAGATGGACAACTAGAAACTGGAATGGAACACGCTTAACTCCTTTAATCCAAGAGCTTCTAAATGGAAAATACTGAGCAAGCCTTTAAAACAGGAACCAGAACCCAGGACTTTACCTAAAGCATACAGTAATTCCCATTACATTGACAAAAAAAGGCAGCTTGCTTTCTCATGTATTTTCCCTCTAGAATCTTTTTTTGAGGTGAAGATGCCCACCTCTACAAGACAACGGAGAAAAGCCTAACTTAGAGTATCCCAGAGCTAAGGGACTCTGCTGAAATTGGGTAGCTAAAAGTTCAGATTCTGTGGTGCTTGTAGACCTCAGATCTCTTCGGTTGTGGGCGAGTGCCTTAACCAACTTCCTGCTGCTGATCGTGTTTGCATTTGATGAAAAACTTCATATAGCCCAAGTAAACAGACAGCCCTTCTTTATGGAGAGACAGAAAGGCAACTTTTATATACTGTCTCTATATTGTCTCTGATGTCTGGCTTCTGACTCCCCCTGCAGCTTTCTCTTTTGTACAATTACAGGCATATAGGGAATTCCAAGGTCAAAACAGGAGAAGCAATGGATTAGATCCTGATTCAGTGGGTGACCTGGGCTGCATCTGAGACCTCTGCAGCTAAATCTAAGTTAAAGCTAAGGTGGAATCAAACATCCTGAATGTGACCCATTGCACAGTTCTTTCCACAGACATACTTTTCTGTCTTTTCTGTGTTCTCTTTTCTGTCTTTTCACTAATAACAAGAAAAACCTATGAATGCAGCTACAATAGGGGATGCTCTGAAGACAGTGGAAATACAAGGTGACTAAAAAAACTACTGGTTTTGAAAATTCTTAACATTGCAACTGACACGATAAATACTTCACCATTTAGATTAAGATTTCTGATTCTGCTAATGACTTAAAATCCACACAAATGAATTTTCATGTTAAAAAACTTTGCAGAAATTTGATCCTGAAGTAATTAACCCCAAATCAGAGTATGCATAAAAAAAGCACTGATATTCTTAGTCAGACTTAGCAACACAGAAAGGAGCTGTGCTTACTGCAAACACCTGCAGCCTCTTCTGTAGTGAAATGTTTCTACTATCACACAAATCACCGAATACTATCAACCAATTCCCACTGCAAACCTCACATTTTACTATTGAAAGTGATTTGAAAGTGCTTTTCAGGATCTGTTAGCTAAAAAAAAAAAAAATAAAATTAAATAATCTCAGGCTAACTAATAGACTTTTTAAAATTGTATTCACATCTTTCAAATTGTTATAGTATTTGAAATTTAAAATTTGGTCTTTTTGGTGTTTTATGTGACAAAAGCTCCTTGATTCTCCACAATGAGCCATTTACAGATCCCTTCAACGTAGAATTATTTTCTCTAAATCTCAAACAAGTTACCACAAGGGGAAGCATATAAGCTCAAGTATTAAGTGCATCTATGACAAAGATTTTTGTTGATAAAAAGCTTTCAACATTGTTAATAAATGCATCAAGAAAGAAAGTTACCTGGAAAAGCAGAAAGAGGGGACCAGACACAAAGATAAGCCTATACAATTGCAGTGTTCTCTTCAAATTCAATTTGCTCTGTAACCAAATATGTTTTAGTAAGTAACATACCCACTGCTTCGGCAGCCAAAATTAACTTGCAGCCAGAAAGAACTATGTTAGGAATCTGTGCACCTGTGCCAAACAAGAGGCCAGGGATGAAACAACTAAGACTCAGACATACAAAAGCTGTCATTCCAAATCAGAAGAAAGGAAAAAGGACACATGCATACAGTGGAGTTCCTTACCATGCATTATGTATGCATCAATATATCCTTCTATTAAGAAGCTGAGACAAGAAAATTGCTTAATAGCTGGAAAGTAAATGTGTCCTTTGTGCAGAAACCTTTTCATTGCTTTGCTACTGTGTGGATGCAGAAGATCTGAATTATCTGTTGCTGGACTGTGAGGGCTCAGGGACTGATAATACCTCATGAATCAAGTCTATTCACCTGCAGTTGTTGTTTCATTCCTCTCCCCCATTATCATACATCAAGATCCATCATAAATGGATTCTACGTAAAAGCATGAAGACCAATTTTAAAACAGTTCTTTTACCCATACATCTCCCACTGGACCACTGTTCTAGAGCACTGCTCACCTACATAGCCAGAAGGTTTCTTGTAATTAGACAAAAGTTATTGCACAACCTCTTGATAGCCACTTGCTCTGACATTTGTTTTTCTTTCCTTTTTTTTTTTTTTTTCCCAAAGCCCTGGTGTTTTCTTACCTATTCCTAACAAAACTAATTTTTAGCCAAACAAACCAAGCTCTTCTACTTTCTGTTTATTTTCATTTTCCTGAATATCCTAATAGTTCTTTTTCACAACACCTGGAATCAGCTTCATTTAATCTTCTGTAAACATGAATTATCAAATTACAGTTGAGGTCTCAGCAGAATCCTGTAAAATGCTACTAAACATCCCAAGCTATACTAGCAACAACTGCCTCGATGCATTTTATGATCACAGTAACCGTTACAGATACATTATACCGGAGATAAGTATTATCTTTTGAGTTAAACAGCTTGCCTGCTTCTCCCTCCTCCTTATAAAGTTTCAAGTGAGCGGATCCCCATCTATGCATCCCCATTAATCTTATGCACAACTTTGCATTGTATATAACTGCATTTCACCCAGTTCAGGGGCACCATTCAAACAACGCTCTTTTAGACAATTAATACATGTTCTTGTTAATTGTTTGCCGTTTCTGGAATACAGATTTCCTATGCCATTAGAGTTGTCTGGCTGATCAATTTTTCTGA
Source organism: Oxyruncus cristatus (assembly GCA_013399855.1). Taxonomy (NCBI): domain Eukaryota; kingdom Metazoa; phylum Chordata; class Aves; order Passeriformes; family Cotingidae; genus Oxyruncus; species Oxyruncus cristatus. Next base: position 416,810 of record VXAY01005156.1, read on the forward strand.
AACACCAAGTATTTCTAGAATATCTCATTAGCTGAAAGATATCTGAGTGCATTGGTTAAGGAATGGTTAAGTAAGGACATATTTACATCCTGGGCTAGCTGTGCATCATGCTTTAGCATTCTATCCTTTCCTATTTCACCCAGTACTTAGAACCTTTAAAGGAAAAAAACCAAACCAAAACAAAAAAACGAAGGTTGTATTTACTCTGCTGAAGCATTTTTGAGGTAGCAATCAGAAAACATTCTGTGCTATGCTTTCAAGGAGACAAGGTAACATGCAGGTATCTGGCCTCAAGACTCCACTGCACACCTGCAGTTCTTTACACTTGCATTCTGTAGTCCTTCTATCTACTTCTCACTGGCCTTCATATCCTCTAAAGCTAGATCCTACACACATATAACCTTACCCAACATTAAGCCTCTCTTTTCTGTGGCATGTTCCCAGGCATTTCAGATCTTTGTTCAGCTGTCTGAAGCTGCACAGAAACACTTACCTCCAAATGTACTACTTGTCCAGACCCAGCAGCCCAACAGTGCCATAGAAGATGATCCAGCACCATACTTTTATGTGCTTCTGAAAAGAACTCCAACACCCTTCTATTTAACTACTGTCACCAACATGAGACCAGTCTCTTTTCCATCAAAAATAATGGATCCATTTTTCAGTTGAGAGGACAAGGCTCAGTAACTTAAGGAAAAAAAAAAGTGACAACACACTGAAATTCAACAAACATAATGCACAGCTGGAAAGCTATTATGGACAAGTCAGTACTCTGGACAGCATTTTAAAAACCTGATAGAGGATGAACTGGAGACACAACCAACAGATAAAGCTGTGTGGGCATATGAATAGTCTACTATGTGTTATATCTTTGCTGGAAAGGAATGCAAGGAAACTTTAATGTGTATATAGCTGCAATTAAAAGAAAAGATAGGATATTTCCAATGTTCGTTTTCCTCCCACTGATGAAATCTTCCTTTGCATAAGAATTAGAAGGGTGTAGTATGCATAAAAACATATCTTGTATAAATATTTAATTGAAAAGGCTACATAGATATAATTTCAGATTTACAACCTGTGCAGAAAAGCACTTGGGCCGGAAGTAAAAAGCGATCAAACTGTCAATAATCAATCTCAAAACCTCATGCTTGCCAGTCCTCTTGTATCCATCTGCAGCACGAATCAGGGAAATGAGTAGAAGTTAAACTCATACTAGCGAGTTCTCTGCATCTCTGATCAGTATTTGTTGATATTCACTTTCACTTTTCAGCTCTCTTAGCAGGTAACTTTTAAAACTCATTCATGCTGGAAGAACTTTGAATGGTTCTAGTTGCTCAGACTACCCTCGTAACTTACTAAATATTTTCACTTATTTATGCATTGTATAGCCACCAGATGCTCTCCAAAACTGCATTGCCACAAAAATGTCACACTCTAATTGGAGACAGTCGCTCTGCTTTCAATCCCAATTCAGAAAAAAAATCTCTTTCAGAAAAAACATAGTTTAGCTTCCAAACTTCCCCAAGTGGGCTTTAGGCACTCCAAGGATCTGCCTGCAAGACAGCTTTATTTTTATGTATTATCATTTGAAAAATAAGAGTAGAGAGTCAGGTAAGATTTCAGATTAAACTGAATTTAAAAGCTAGGTAAGAGTCAAAGTACCTTTTTTTGTACATCTAACAAAACAAATCTTTGCCTGATCACAAAACAAGAAACAAAATACAAAATATATGGAAAGCATAACAAAAAGAATAAATGCAAACTTAAGTACGTTTCATGTAATTTTCCAAATCTACCTGCTACTTAAGAGCTTTACTGAGATGCCTCTTGGCTGCATAAACCCTAAGAATTAACTCTGTCAAGAGAGTGGTGCCTTTCAGAGCACAATCCCTTCAAGTCTAAAGCAGCTGGGGATGCAACACAGTAGCGTTTCACTTTAATGCCATCTTTCCAGAGACTATCTTAAAGGCAACTTGTGGGAAAAACAGAGAAAAAGAGAAAGGCTGACAACTCTCTGTAGACACTTCTTTCTCCTTCTATTTGTCATCTTCAACTTTCATTCTGATTTATTCTTCATTCTTAGAAGGCTGCAGTACCGTTAATTTACATCTCCTGGACCTAACAATCCTTTGCCTGTCTCTTTCCAGGAATTGGATTGTTTACACCTGCTTTTGTTGTTTGCTTTGATTTTTTGGTTTGTACTGGGAACTGGCCTGCTGAAGCTGTATTTTAGGAATATAGCTTTCCCTACTTCAAGACTTTGACTTAGTCCATGGTCATCTTGTGGTCTTGTTCAGCACAATCCTTCAACATTAAATGACCTGTCTGTATGTCATAAGATTTTTCTAGTATTGATGAAATACTTCATCAGGAAGAGGTCATCTTGGGGAGTATTCACTACCCCACTCACAATAACTTACATCTTATTGAAACTACAATTCCATATTAACTCCTTTCAAGAATTATTAATATAGATTATCTGTTTGACATTTACAGTTCTTACTGCAGCTCTTTCTTTGGTTGCCTTGGAAGGCACATCTGTTCTACCTTTGAATAAAACTGTCAAGATCATCCAAGAGAAACACAGTATACACAGTATTTATGAAAATGGCCCATATATAGGGCACCAAAGGGAAAGGATAAGTGAAACTGCTGGAGAATGGACTACGGAGAGAACAAATTGAGAACAGGCAAAGGAGGTGAACCATATCCTCACAGAATAGCTGATTAATCAAAGGGGAAGGACAGTGTAGTCAGCTTCTCTAGTAGCTCCAAAACCATTAACCTGAGACAAGTTATCGGGTGCTCTACAGTCACTTGAAAAAATCTGAGGCTCTTTGGATGGTGTCCTAAGGCACCTGAGACAATTATGTTTTCTAGAAGGACAAGTGGAAAGCCCTTTGAAGTGTGAAAAAGAGCTTCTCTTTGGCAAAAAGAAATAAGAACAGCACCGTCTACAGCTGTATTTACTCTCCTTGAATTTGGCCCTTCTAACTTTGACACCTCATGTGATTACACTGTTTCTTAATGGCTTTAAGTGGCTGAACTTACATAGCTTGTAACTGGTCTTTAACTCACATTACACGGGAGCTGTTTTTGTTTGTGCACAGCTAGGCTATATGTTTGTAATGGCCTTGTTATCTTCTGCGTCTTCTTTTTTTCCCTCATTTGGATAATAAACTGCTTTAGCTGTAAAACAGATTGCTGCATGTCTGCAAAAGGAAGAAGGGGAAAGGAAGTTTTATTACCATGATTTTAAATAAAGTTGAAGAATGTCATGATCATGCAAGTCATGCAAGCTGACAAAACCTCAGTCATTTCACAGACAGTCAAAAAAAGACAACTATTAATTTACTATTAATAACACAGCCATATCTATCAAGCCATGTGCTGCTGATTCATCCATTAGAAAAAAAAAGCTAACCAAGAACAGAATTAGAAAATCCCTGGATTCAAAGTTGCAACATTTAGTTAGATATAACATTCTTGTGAGAAAACTGTACCTGGACGCACACAGACAACTCAGTAGCCTTGCACGGGTGAAAATTAAGGAAAAGGAGACTAACCTCCTGGTCTCTTTCCATTGCTGCCTTGGCCCTCTGGGTACTCAAGAACTTCTGGCATCAGAGAAAGCATGGAGGCAGAGCAATGTCAGACCCTGTAAACTGCTGGCATGGCTGTGGCACCCTGGGCATGTAGGAGGAACTTGCTCTGTTTTGAGGAACTCTGGAAAAACAATGGCCAGGAGAGCTGCTCCACAACCATGAAGACTGTTTTCCTTCCCAGTTTGTCTGCCACCCTTCACAACTACCAAGTGCTTGACAGAGGTTCACAATATAAGGCAGCCATGATTACTATTTGAAGTACAAATAAGACAAGCTAATCAACTTAATTCAAAGCTATGTCTTATTAACAGTAATTCTGTGATAAAAGTCTGAATGCCTCGACAGCTACAGCTATACATCAAGAATTTGGCAACAAAACATTAATCCCACAGGGTGAAGTATAAAGAATCTGGGGTCTCATCTAAAAATCTGCAGCATTTGCCAACAGGTGACACACCATCATGTACTCATACTGTACACAGTGGTGAAAGAGAATCTAGCAAAAGATTTTGATGCACTAAGTTCTAGCCTTTCCATTTTTATGAAACCCTGTACAAAGTCCACTTAAAAACATTAAGTCTGAGTTTCTATAAAAGCTCCACTTGCTTTTAAATAAACAGATAATGAAATTAAGAAACTGCTTCCCCTATTTATTAAGCAATCTTCATGAATCTTCATTATTTCAATCAACCAGGTTGCAACCAATCAAGATATAGAAAATGCTATCAGTGTAAGTTATGCTAAATGTTGGGACATTAAGTGACAATACCAAATAAAATGACTGCATCTCTGATTTTTTATTTAGTTCAAACTGCTAACTGCTTACATTAGACAAACTTTCTACTTACACTAGAAACCAAGAAGAGATCCTACATACATTTTCCCATCTTTTCCTCCCATAAAGCAAGCAATATAGGGCTATTTTTTCCCCACCAACAGCATAGTCAGGCAACAAATCAGACTAACTGACTGAAATGCCACAGGACTATTATAATATTGCCAGATGCAGGCCTGTCATGCTTCATACAAGGCTCATCCAACTGATTCCAGACTCAGGCAATAGTAGTACCTGCATCTCAGTAGTTTAAGTTAATGCTTCACAGCCTTGTGAGCTAGACATGCCTGACTACAGTCATGGAAACCAAGTTTTAGGGTTATTCTTAGCTGCAACTTAGGGCTGTTGCTCCCTTCTCACCATGCACCTCCAAGTACCACTACCCTCCATGTAAAATGAGATGTTAGATGCTCACAGAAATGGATGAGCTCAAGGAGTTCAAATGCTTGAAGACAAAGACGTTCACTGTGCGTACAACTGTGAATCAACACACCAAATGAGGCATCTTCAGGATGTAGCCTTATTTATTTCAGCTTATAATAGTCAGGCTTTAGCTCCAGAATGGAGACACCTCATTTAGGTATCTAAAATTATGAGTTTGCATGCAAGTTAGGACTTAAAACTCCCATTATAGCAAGTGGAGATCTACTTGGTACAGACAGTGGAGCTTGGAGAGCTATTGAGTGCAAACTGATGTCAGCTGAAAAGCACTGAGTGTACTACAGCTAGTGACTAAATCTTCACTAGTTTCAAATGGGAGCTTAGATCCAAGGCCACATATAGAAACACACATTTATACACCTAAAATTAGATGCCTTCAGTATGCAGCTCAAGAACTGATATTTCAAACAAATGTCTCCAGAACCTTCCTGGAGTCAGGCTGAGTTTGCAGCATGGAGCTTGCAGCATAGTGAAAAAAGGGAATAAAGGAGAAGATTAAAAAAGATACAAGGGAAGATTAACTGATCTGTACATACAGGAAAATCAAAGAGGAAAAGGAGAACCTATTCATCACCTATGATGAATATAGTATGTTATGAACTCATTCACATCTTGAAATGAAATAAGATAGAAGAAAAGTTAGAAAAATGTCTAATAGAAGAATGAAAAAATAGCCAAGGCAAAAATATTATAGATATGTTTTGTCCATATAAAGAAACTGAATCTACTTAACACATTTTTAATAGAAATCAATGGCAGAAAAAACTATGTTTTCCCTAAAACACACTACAATCAACATTGCGAAAGAGATCTGAGCTAATGCCTTTTGTAAAAGGCAGAAGGGTTAAGTCTTCGATGATACTTGCACTCTGTTTATCAGTCTAAGGTATAAAAAGGGCAGGTCCTACTTAAAATTATTTCAGAATGAGACAGCTCCAAATCAAGCTGCTACTACCATGCTTTCCAGCCACTTTCTCTCATCATCATATTGCAACACAAAAGAGAACTACGTCTCCTCTGCAGTCATACTCCCACAGAGCTGATCAATACTAACATTCTTATTTTTAGTTTGACTGTAGATACCAAGAAATAAAAAAAAACTATGAAACAATTTTTAAATTGTGTATATTGAAGGCAATTTCCAAACAGAGGTGCTTTAAAGTTAAGCTACTCCTAGACTCAGCTCTGACCCTCTACAGGGACATTCTCAAACAAGAGTTAAATAGCTGTAAGTCACTGTAGCTTGCTGTGACCCCATACTTCCCGTTGCTTGTTTTATCTTCCCTCAATGCCTCTTATGAAGGCCCTCTGAATACTTCCGATAGAGATCCTAAAATTAATATGTAGAAGAGGATGCTAACCTAAGTATCCATATCCAGTTTCAGCCTCACAAAACATGAAGATGAAAAGGAAGGCAAATTAACTTACACATGTCATCATGCAACATTTCAGTTGAAATGAGAAACAGGTAAATGGAAACAAGGATAAAGAATTAGTTTCTTTTTGGGCAACAGAAAGAAAAATCACCTAGAGCAGCTTCCCTGGGTGGCTTCAGTAAGCTATTCTTAACAGGAGCAGGAAAACCGAAGACTAGAACTTTGTAATACACATCCGTGTTTAACTGGATAAGTTCATTATCCAGGCTCTTAAGCTACCTAGAACTAGACTACCTAGACTAGAGATGCTCAAAGAGAGAACTCTTGTTAATAGTGTTTTATTGCTTTTGCTAGTTTGTTCCATTACTAGAGAGCTGTGTATTTAAATAAACATTCTTTTATTTCTAAACTTAGCCCAGTGCTAAAGTGGATACCAAGTAAATTTAACAAACAAGATACGGTATTTCTAGAGGTGATGTCACCCTTAAAGTAGAACTGTGGGATCACTACTGCAGTGCCAGGTATCCCTGTACATTCTAAAAACACCACAGAATGACAGCACACATTTCCTCCACTTAGCACAGTTGGTTTAGTATTTGATAATAAGCAGTGGTGGTCTTGTGAGAGAAGCATCTCCCAATGACCATTAGCAACTAACAAAGTCCCTTCCGAGGGGTCTGTGGAAACTTGTACAGAATTTAGGATAGTCTTTAACAACCTCCAATATTAATAAATTAGTTTTAAATAAAACTCAACACTAAAGCACCAGATGATATGAGAACAAGATAAATCTAGGGGTTTTTTTCAAATGTACTTAAATAGCAGCTTGGATTTCAAGATGTTCAGTTTGGCTGCTCAAACACTATCTGTAAACAATCAAAACCACACAAAACCTGACAGCAGAAAACAGTAGATAATAGATTAAGAGCAGCCCTGCAGAGGAATTGGGAATAATAGTGGATGAAAAACTAGACACAAGCTGACAATATGTACTTGCAGCCCAGAAAGCAAATCATATCCTGGGTTACATGAATAGTAGCATGGCCAGCAGTTGAGGGAGGTGATTCTGCCCCTCTGCTCTGCTCTTGTGAGGCCCCCCCTGGAGTACTGGGTTCCTCAGCACAAGACAGACATGGACTGTTGGAGCGGGTCCACGGGAGGGCCACAAAAATGGTTGGAAGGCTGGAGGACCTCTTCTATGAAGAAAGGCTGAGAGAGTTGGGGTTGTTCAGCCTGGAGAAGAGAAGGTACTGGGGATACCTTAATGCAGCCTTTGAATATATAAAGGGGATTTATAAAATACACCAGGAAAGACTTTTTACCAGGGCCTGTTGTTACAGGACAAGGGGCAATGGTTTTAAACTGAGAGTAGATCAGATATAAGAAAGAAATTTTTATGAGGGTGGTGAGGCACTGGCACAGGTTGCCCAGAGAAGCTGTGGACGCTCCATGCCTGACAGTGTCCGAGGCCAGACTGGATGGGGCTATGAGAAACTTGGTCTAGTAAAAGGGTGCCCCTATCCATGTCAAGGAGGTTGGAACTAGATGACCTTTGAAGGTCCCTTCCAACCCAAACCATTCTATGGTTCTCTAACAGCTTTATTCACACAATATTCTGTATAGTGGGCAGGTTTGGTGTTGCAAAGCTGAAATTAATCTTAGAATCAATTAGAGTTTGTGTTTCACTACTGTAGTCTCAGAATTGATGTATATTCTTTTCCTCTTGACTTCCTTGAAAACACTTTTCAGAAGTATTGCATTTCTTATTTTAAGAGAAAAAAATAGGTTAAGCTTGCTTAACTTTTATCCCAGATACTAACCTTAATACTGATACTTCATTTAATTTCAAAGCATGGAGTACTTATGACTCATTCTAATTTACATAAGTCTTCTTATTCTATTATGAAAATGGCAATTTTCCTTTGCAGAGACATATAGAACATGGTCCCTCTTATTATGTCAAGTAACATTTAATAGCCTTTAGCTGTAACTTGGGACTGTTATAAAATGTGCTCAAGATGAGTCATCTTCATTCATTTATTCTGCAATAGGAAGAATTCATGAATGAGTGATCTGCAGTAATTCACTTCTACAAAGAGAGCCCATTCATACATTTCAAACCTGGTTTTCTGAATCACTATAATGTAGCTGATTCTTTCATTTTAACAGAAGAAAATTCTGGCTTAAGGAAGGTTTCCACAGAAGTCTGTGTATTTCTAGAATGTGAGAAAAGTTTCATAAATTCAAAAGAGCTCTTCTGAAAATAAACATTTTGGTCTAACACATGGATACAGAGATATCTTCCTATCTATCTAGCAAGAAATGTGCAGTATTTTTATAAAGTTAGAGACTGACAATTGGTTTAAATTGAAGTTTCATCAAGGGGGAGCAGAAGTCATCACTATCAGACAAATCACTATGCAGGCAAAGAAAATCTTTTATAAAATTGGAAAAAACGGCCATTGGCACCCAGAAGGGCTCATTCAAAACCGTATTTAGGTCAAAATACACACAACAGAAAAACAACTATGACCCAATAGTGTTAACTACAGAAGTACAAAGTAATCACGCTTCTTATTCTACAGAAACAAAGAATAAAATACAAACTTTATTTTAAGTCATCAAAACGCCACCAAAATAAAGTAATAGGGTTCACTAAGGATAAAAGGTCCCTTAACCATCACTGCTCTTTCGCCATCCTTAGATATTTCAAACCAAGAAATATTCTTAAGTGCATTTTCACCCAATCTTTACTCCCATGGAAGAGGCCCACATTAAGAAGCCACTTCTTAATATAGTTCCAAAACAGTCAAAGCTTTACAGATCATCTGAGAGCTTTACCAGCAAGTCAATACAAAAACCTGTGTGTAAATGCAGCATTTTCTTCAGAAGTGTGGCTCACAGAAAATGCAGTGTTTGTTTCTCCTTTAATTAGTGCTTTACATTTTCATTACTTCATTGATTCAAGGACAGCTCTAAACAGTCACTTTACTCACACCTCTCTTTTCTCCTGAAGAGACACTGACTCATTATTTTCAGGTTGAGAAGTTCTACATTATGTATAGTGTTGCCAAAGTAAGGATAGTTCTCTTTACAAATAGAATATCTGACAAGAGCAGCACAAAGACTGACGGAGCACCTCAATATTTCCCACAGACAAATGTATGATGCAAGATAATACAATTAGCATTATGGTTAGATTCATTAACAATTCACATTGACTTCAGCAGACAGCACAATCTCAAAGTGAACTGACCAGCAACAAAGCACAAGAGAGATCCAGAATTATCCAAGGAAGCGAGACTTACCAAATCATCCAAACTAATGTATCTGGCTATCTGCGCTTCTACCGGGAATCCAGAAGCAGCTCACTACTTCTCAACTCCCACTTTTTCATTTTAGCACTGTACTTACATAATTTCAATTCTACATATAGTACATTCACGAAAAAGCTGCATAAAAGTCTCTGCAAAAGTGCATAAGTTAATACATTCAGAAAAGGGTATAAAGATGGGTAAATATTTACAGGAAAAATTAGATTTGAAAAGTATTAAGAAACATTATAGTGACTAAATTAACTTCCCACTGATTGCATCTCCACTAAATTTCAGTCTCCTTGGCCTTCTTCATGCCCTTTTTAAAATAAGCATCTCTCTACATTTATCCAAACCATTCTCATTATATATTTCTGCATTTTTAACTTCGATTTCACCTAATAACTGAGTGCTTACAATGAAGAAATCACCAAAGAACTGATGTGAGCTTTCGTTCTTTAGAGACAATGCAATAGACTCCTGCAGTTGTAACTCATTTTGCAGATTGGTCATTCATTTTGTAGACAAGTCAAGGGCAAACTATGTTTGAGAAGTTGTAGCAGAACAAAAAGGACCACCAATACCAAATTACTCTACAGCTTACACCATTTGAAATTGTTCACTTTATACAAATCTCTACAGAGAAAACAGGACAGTAGACACTCCTCATTACTTGCAATACACATAATGAAAAAAGCTATAGCATCAATTTCTTCTTTAAGCCAAACAGACCCAACAAACCAAAAGGTGGAAAGATCCATTGGCATAGCACTCAAAACACAGAAAAGTCTCAAGAGTGGCAAGAATAAACTAGAAAAGCAATATTCACAAGATCATGTGCAACTTGGATTCTGTACCAAGATTAGTGATTGTACAGATACGAAAAAAACTTTATGCCCCCTATTTAACTACCAAGTATAAGCCACAATTTCATCTCCAGGAAAAGGGAAGAACAAGGAGAATGTATGACAGGAGGTTTGCAAAAAGCTGTGGAACTGATCCGGGATGTAGGTTTCTAGATTGCCAGTAGTACTTTTCAGAAAAGCTGTAAATACTGTACCTCAGCTGGCACTTACTGAGTCCTAGGAATGACTGCCTAATAACTGCTCATGCTCACTTTCATATTTAAAGCACGAAGAAATCCACAGCTGAATCAAATCACAATGGTGAGCTGCCTCCTTGGAAAGCAAGAGGGATCAGGCAAGGATAAAAGCTGTATCATGAAAGGTTGAAGTGTATCTATAAAGATATGATCTCAATATTTTTGCAGTTCATTAAACACTTCCTGCTTTGATGATGATCATTCAAGGAAAGTGTCAATTAATTCCCCACCACTAAGCCCATTTGATAAACCAAAAATCAGAAGCAAACATGCAATACATGCCGCTCTCCTCAGTATTTTGTGCAACAGAAACAAAATACATCTTATCTGTTCTTCAACTTGAATGCAAGTCAAAATTCACTATGTTCCCCTCAGGTACTGCCAAGTAATTATTACATACCATGTTTCAAATAAGCCCTACAGAACCATGAGCTGCAACAGTGATCCATTTGTGGCTCAAAGGATAAAACAGTAAAGGGCAATCAGCACAAAGCTTTGAAATGTGGTGTTAACAGACATGTAAACTTTAAGAATTGTCAATATAAACCTAATTAGGATCCAAGGCCTCCTTTTAATAGGTTATTTTGTAGCCAAAGGACCTGCCTATGACACTGGAAACCAGACCTTTTGATTCTTCTCAGATTGAAGAGAAGAGGGAAAGGAGATGAAAATACTTGCCTGAAATTCCCAGAACATTATCTGTTGAAGCTGGGCCAACATCCAGAAAAAAAAGAAGGCAGGATTCACTGGCCCAGAAGATAGCGAGCAAAATTTGACCCCATAGCTGAATCTGTGGATACTCTCTTATAACACAGTAAAATGGTATTCTGAACAGCAATAGCTGACTGCTCATTTCTTGTGGTACGTCTTCTAGAGATGCCTAACTAGTAGCCACTGAAATTCAGAATAGAAAACAATATCCAAACTGACCATTGCATAAGGGCATGCTACGCTTAGATGAAGCATTTGTATTTTGAAGTTGCACTTGCTAGAACTCAGAAATACCGCAATTTGGCCCATAGAGATGAGAAACTAGTAGTGGGGAACCATGTCCACATGAAAACAAAAAAAAAAAAAAAAAAAAAAAAATCCTCCTCAAACCATATTAACAACTGTAGGTTTTGATTTGAGGTCTGTGCAATAAATGAGGTTAGTCAAAAGTTGCTTTTGACAGCATTTCCCTCTTCGCTTTGCAAGCTGAAAATGTTCCCCCCCTTCCCCTCCCCAAGAAATTTAATGTCATCTAATATAAGGAAAAGTACGTTGTTTATGGTAGGGAAATCTAAATCCAATGATGCTTAGCATATAGTCTTTTAGGTATTTAAAGTAAGTTCTGTCAGTCTTTTACTTTCAACACCACAAATGGCTTTTTATTAATCCTGATTCAGACTCAGGAAATATTAAAATAAATTTATCAGCTTTACCTGTAATGCACTGATACTGTCCATCTTCTCTTCTTATTGTAAATGTTTCCCCTGGATTAACTTGCACAAGAATAACCTTGAAAATAAAAGAGTGTTTACAACCATTACATAGGAATATGTTACAGAAGTCTGGTATGTGCAAAAAAAAAGGAAAAAAAAGTTTTACTGGGAAAAAACAGTTTTTTTTTCCCAGTTAGTAAATACATTATTTTTCACTTCACACTGCTTGCTGCCTTCATCCCACAGAGAAAGAGATAAGAGCAAGAACAAGCACAGATATTTTTAAACATTTTTCAAAGAAGGAGAGAATAACAATTAAAACAGTACCTGTACAAATTTTATTTTCTCAACTGCTTAGTATAATTAAAAAGCTATTTGTACAGCTTAAATTATTTCAACAAATTGCATTAACTTCAACATTAATCAAACCATTACATAAACTTCCAGAAAGAAGCCTGGAATTCCCAGTGTTTGAATTTTCGTCAACCACCCCACAAACAGTTTTCAACGTACGGAAAATACTGTGTCATTTCCTTCTTTACACGACCCAAGCATGTTTGTACATTCGTTAATGATAAAACGTTATTAGAAGTCATGACAAAGTAAGTGCACCAGATGCCCAGCATGAAACACTGTGTATAATTTTATTTGTGCAAAGATGGTTATCCTAATTTTGTAAACCCAAGCAATGCAGAAATGATAGCAAAGCACACTTATCAGCCAAAATAAACAGAGGAAGTCGGACGTACCCAAGAAGAAGCCTGTTACCATTTTAGATTTCTGTATTCTTATTTGAATCCTGCCCTTCTGTGAGAAAAAAGCTTGTAAATGTGAAACACCTAGCTAAAATTATTAACAAAGGAAGGGGGAAAAAGCAGAAGAGCAGGTGCATTTCATAATTTCTGGTCACATCTTTCTTCAGTCTTGCTTGCACATGTCTAAATGCAGCCTAGGTCCTCTTCCTTGTATGAATAAGAGGCAGAGAAATCCTTATAAACACAACCCTTGAGCATTATGGACAAAAATTTACTTTGTTAAACTGCTAGAAGAAAATTCATCATGCTTACAAAAAACAAACCAACAAACAAAACCAAAACAAACCAGGAAACTTGAGTGTTACTCATTTTAGGATACCAGAGAGAAATGAAAGGGAAAAAGGAGAAGGCAGAAGTCACATGAATTCCTCCCCTTCTGGTAGAGCAATTTCACAGACTAATGAAAAGATGGCAAGTTCTGCTCTAACATAGCTGCAACTTCAATGAGATATGATAGACATTCACATTTTTGAGCTTGGGCCGTGTAACTCAACACTGATTTAGCTCAGGTTTGAGCATGCACTTTAAAAACACTATCTTTAGTTGTTTCATATGTTTTTTCCAGAAGTTCTAGGCTCTTTGAGAAGAAACAATGAACTATTTCATTATTTATATTTTATCATGGTAATAAATTTTTCAGATCTTCAGAAGTGTGCCTTAATATAAAATTTATGAAGAGTTAGCATTCATAATATAATCTAAACTTAGGAACAAGATGTTTTTTGTAATGAACTTTAAGTAAGACTTAAAGGTCTTCAGAAAATATTGTATTGCCAGAGTTTATTCGGAAGAGTTTGAAGGTAGCTTTCTAACAACTATCATCACCTTCAGAATGTGACAAAAGAGAGAAACAGGAGTGGATGAGTTCTTACAATTTCTTTTTCAGATTCCCCAAGCAGGCATAGCTTTTCAAAGACACATTTCATTGAGGTACTCTCCCCTCTCTGCTACAATTGAAAGTTTTAGTTTAAAATTTAGACTGAAATAAAAGCACCTAAAAGCTTCACAGTACATGAGAATGTCTTTCCATCTGTTATGTATGGGCTGGATACCTACATTTGGTCAAGATTTTGGCTGATTTAGCTACCCAAACTCCTGGGAGGTGCCATTCTGGCTGCAGCTGATGTGCCAATCTATACCATTTGCAGCTCAATATTCTTGGTCTCCATCATATGAAACGTGAGAAGCAGAAAAGCTTTAGGACAATTGCTGGTCCTTGATGCTTGCTTTTCAAGTAACAGGGAATGGGGGTTGACTGATATTCCCATTTTGTTCCCATTTTTTCTGTGTGAGTGTCTAAGATTGGTAATCTGGGTAATAATGTTGTCTAGGGAACCTGCTGGCTCTCCTCCTCCAGACCTCTTGCTGCAGGACATCCAAACTGGAGGCTCCAGCCAGCAGAGTGGATCTGAGCGTGGGAATACACGTGCTGGCCCAGTTGCAGCAAGTGGGGCCTATGCCTCCTGATTTTGTTTTAATAGCAGCTTCTCCTGTGTGAGAGTCTTTGTTGTTCACTTCACAGCTGGTCTGAGAAGGTAAGGCTCAGTCACAGTGTGACACAGTGAGAGGGGCACTGTTCTGCAGCAGCTGTGCTATGATGTAGTAGGTCTCCTGATGGAGTCCAGCTCCACTCTGACACTCAGGATGCCATTAGATTTGCACATCACTGATGACATCTGACTTCCACTCAAAAGGCAGGGGAGACTCACCAATTTAATGCAGTTAAATTAGATGTCAGTTCCTGGGAACTGGAAATAGAGTCTTTTTTGTCAATGGACAATTAACCTACTTGATCCCTGACTGTGTATTTCACTGGCTCCTGCTTTTAGCTTTGCTTTTATGTTGAGCATTCACATTTGTATTTTACAACTGTTCCAAGACAGGCTGTATTGGTTGCCAAGTGTGTCAAAAGAGATTCTGAATCAGGGCTGAAGTAATCTCAGAAGTTTCAAGAACTGTTTGCTTCAACAGTCTTTGTGTGAGGTAGTGTGTGACCAGCACTGATTGCTGGACCAGCCTTATCACTGCTGAACCCCATGGAATGATCATAGTTTTGAGAAGGGCATTTCTGACACCACCTCAGCAGATGTGATTTGAAATAAGAAAAATCAAAGCTATGGACAGAGACAGATTGATACTTTTCTGGTCAGAAGATATATTACCAAAGACAATCACTCACAGGGATTCCCTCTCACCTAATGAAAGAAAGGAAGTAGCACATAATCAAAGATGCAAGAAAATTTCTCTGAAGGAAAATGTAATATGGTTTTTCACAGCATTATGTTTTAGGCAAAAATAATTAAAAAAAAAAATCTGTGGGTTGCTTGGTATTTATAGCTCATTCATCTCATTCTAGGTGGCTTTGTGCAGGCTTGCACCTCCTATCAACCAACATACTACTTCATGAACCCTGGCATCAGTGCTTCTGAAAACCAAGGCCTGAGCCTTTCACACCGAATATTCTAGACCTTGATCTCCTTCCTCTTCTGGGCAAAACATTTACGTTGGCTTAAATCGAGTGAAAAGCTTTGGAAAAATCTGGTCGTTCAGACTCTCTTCTAATGCTTCAATCATTTTGTGACAAATTCTGTTGCTTTACTCACAGCACCTAAAGACTCATTTCTGATGTGTCAATCTCAGTGGGAGTAACCTTTAACATGGGCACTTTTCAAGTGCCATTTCTCTTACTAAATCAACAAAACACGAATTAAGGACTTCTCAAGCTTAACAAAATTATGTGAACTTGGGACACTGAGGCCTTGATACAAAGTTCTAGAATCCTACAAGCACTTTTAAAGCATAACCAACTATAACAGAACCTAATAAAATCAAAAAGTGCAATTTCTCAATGCTAACAGAACTTGGACTGAACATGTTTTTTTCTCAAAACATGTTAAGGCATTGCCACTAAGAAATTGGAGTACTAGGTCAAAAACTAGTTCTGTGTCATTTCCACTGGGACTATAAATAGTTTCCTTTAAAAAGTTATTTAAAGATGATCCACATGGCCTCAATACAGTTCCTGATGAAAAACAGTACAAAATCTCTTTCCAGAGATTAACATACAGGCTGACAATACAAGAGTGCAGCTACACATTTATGCTAAAATATTGCATAAATAAAACAAAATGACCAGCCAAATGGCTAAAGTTTGAAATACCTGTAACATCAGTTGCCAAAGACTCTCAGGGTTTAAACAGTAAAATCTCATACTTTTGAATAGTACTTAATTTATTCTACAAAGGCTATTTTAGAAGGTAAATCCAAACCAAATGAGCAATATACTAAGCTTCGTAATAGTTTAATTAAATTGCCTAGATCGGCAAAGACCATCCTCCTAACAAAACTAATCATGCCATATATTAGAAAGCTCAGTATGCTTTTCCTTAAATTGCTGTTTGAACCCAGGCAGTGGCTCAAGATCACTAAGAGGATAGGAAAAGCGCTGAAGGTGGAAATGCTCCATCCAGCCCAGCACTTTGACTCTACTGCATCAATTGAGATGCAGTTAAAGCAGAACAAGTGAGCCAGGCCACTTTCTGCAGTCCCATACTGGACTCTGTTATTGTCCCTAAGTTTGTCTAAACTTTTTGAGTTCACTTACAATTTGAGTTGCCTCCACAACTTCCTATGGCAGCAAGTTCCCGAAGTTCACTTTTTTAGGCGTTTTAAAACTATCTCCTACTAATTACATGTTCCCTAGTTTCTCTACTATGGGATCTGCTGAAAAGCAGTTCTGAGTAAATTTCACCCACCTCCTTCAATATTTTTTTAAGCCTTGGCAATTTCCCCCTCCTTGTCCCCAGCCTCTGCAAACTGAGGGGTCCTAATACTTCTGATCTCTCCTAGGAGAACTGCTACATTCCCTTGACCACGTCAGTGATACTTAAACCCATATATGTATTCAGAAAGTAAGCAGTGCTCAGGAACATTCCCAGGTGCTAGAACAGCCACCTGCAATAATGAATATGCTATAGGAGTCCCAAGCACAACACAGGCTGATGCCAAGGAGCAGTCTTCCTCCATATAAAACTGGAAACTATTCCTGAGATCATTCTTACCAGGCAGTTTGCAAAAAAAGATGATTTACTAAAACTGACTGGGACACTTAGCCTCAGTTTCCATAAACATTTGGAGCACACTTAAATTACTAATATTTAAACAATTTCTGACAGTAGCCTGAAGAAGTATTACATTTTGCCTCTTTCAAGGGCTAGTTAAGGGACACGCTTTTAAGTAGCTTTTAAAATCTCTTCTTCACCTTAAATCACGATTTGAGCTGGTCTGATATGGCAAATACACTATTAGAATACAACAATTCTTATATAAAACTATTCTGTAATATTTCCCTCTTCAAAGAATTCCAAATTAAAATATAATTTTATTGTAACTCAAGTAGTATAATCACATCCTACAGAGATATGGAACATTGACTTGGACATACTACCACTAACAGATATGATAATTTAAAAACAATTGCATCTTAAGATCTCCTATATGAATTATTACTACATCAGTGTGAACAGGGTGGAAAATATTCATATCTTGTATCTAGAGAATTAACAGAAGTACAGATGTTCGAAGAGGAGAATGCTCCATGTTTTTTATTTTTATTCGGTAAACTTCACTATCAGCAAGACAAACTACAGGATGCCTCTGCAGGCTGAAGCAGGAAAGGAGTTTAATGTTTTTTCAAGTCTTCAGCTTATTTCTAAGACAGAAGAAATGAACTTCATAAAAATGGCTGGAGTCAGAAAAAATCCCTGCAAGATTAAGAATACAAACAACAAAAAGTGGAAGGCAGATCTGTGCAAGGCAGAGTTGCAGCCAACTCGACTCAGAGGGCTGACTCCAAAGAAAGGAAAATCTTTAGGCCAAATGTTAACACCTATCTCCAAAAAGGTCTAGAAGTAACTTCTGTGAGCAAGAAACAGAGGTTTCAGATCCTTAGAGGTATTTCATTCTGCCAATATGGCCGCAGCAGTGTCTTTTAAAAGCAAAACAGCAACAATATAAAATATAGCTGATTTATATTTTTACTAATCCTTGTCTTTAGGTATAAGAACACTTTCACAAGCAGCCCAAGATTTTGCTTGTGCCAAACAAATTCACAGTTAACGTATTACTTCATTGGAGCACAGTGAGGGACAGAATTGAATTTAAAACACAGAACTAACTAAACTTGTTTTGAGTACATTCTTTTGCACACTAATTAAAGCCAAAAATCTCATTAACTCCACTGAAATAACAATTCAAACCAAGCCTTCATTCTGTAAGATACACACTTCTACAAGCTTCTCTACTTGAACTTCTATCCTCCTAACCCAAGCAGTGATGTACTAGCAGACTGACAGGCTTCAAAACAATTTCAGCTGGCTGACAGAAAAGAAGGGTAGCATCAGACCTGTGGCATCATCATAAATGCATCTTTACGTTACAGCAAGAAGGGAAATGTTCCCCTGGTACTTGCAGTGTCAAAAAAAAAGTGATAAATTATAAATTGGCTATTACAATTAATACCTATTCTTCATCATGTGGTTAGTAAGCAAGATGGAAATAAACCTATGGATGCTATTGAGAAGTACCAATATCAGAATTGGATTCATCCTGATAAGGACCCCAGAGGAGGTGAAGGACTTGCAGACTAGGAAAACAAAAGCCATTAGGACTAATTCACAAGGATGGTACTTTACTGTTTTAAGGCAACATCTTTCCATAGCAGAAACTGTAAGTACAACTAGAA
Source organism: Oxyruncus cristatus (assembly GCA_013399855.1). Classification (NCBI taxonomy): domain Eukaryota; kingdom Metazoa; phylum Chordata; class Aves; order Passeriformes; family Cotingidae; genus Oxyruncus; species Oxyruncus cristatus. Next base: position 435,465 of record VXAY01005156.1, read on the forward strand.
GTCCAAACTATTTCTGTCACTATGGAGGGAAAAAAATAAAAAGCTGAAAAGTAAACCATGAAACAAGTCAAAGAGTTCTAAAAACTAACTTCATGAAAGATCTCATAGCAAGTTTGACACATTTTTCTTCTTTTGCTCACAATTACACATGTGCAAAAGCAGCTCTCCAAATAAAATGTAAGAAGCTAAAGAACAAAGTTTTCTCTCCAAATAAACACACGTGATAACAGCCAGTCAAAAACTAGTGCCTCAAAATTATTTTGCTGTTTCTATCGATTGCATATATGCAGTGGACCTGTAAGGCAATAGAGATTTTATTTAAAAAAAATCCCTACATATACAAAATATTAATAGTGTTTTTAATTTATTGCTTAGGTTCTAAAAGTTCAAATTTAGCCCAAAGTAAAAAAAAAAGAATAACAAAAAACCCAACACCCAAACAACAAATGATTGTGTTTAGAAGTATACTAGATACTCTTTCACACAAATACAAACCAAACATATCCAGAACCGAGACAGGTGTTAACGTTCTCCTCTACTCTGCTCTATAAAGTTATGAAGACCTTCTAATTTGGGAAAAGTTTTGCAAATCCCATTTGAATAAGGTTTATGGAAGAGAGCCTAACCTATCCTTACCACATAATGATGATATTAAGCATTATACATTCTACAGCCCAGTTCAAATAATACCTGCATTTCTTAAAGGACAGGAGTGATTGAAACAGCTTATAGTTCTTCTAAGCCAGCACAAACATCAAGAGAATCAGGCTAGATACAATAAAACCTTATTTACAAGTTTGGTAATCACAGTCACATTTTCAAATCTTTTGTAGCAGGTAACAAATCGTGTTGCCCAAATAAATGCTTTTATACTAAAAGCCTCTCTGTCCACAGAAGAAGTTATTAACTACTCAATATACAAGAAAATATAAAAATATTTATTTTTCCTAATACATACAGGTTTATTTCTAACCATCCACGTTTTAGGTGAAAGACTGAAACCATAATTTTAGAGTTTAAAATTATGGTTTCCATGGGACATGGAAAAGATTTTTGTATTTGCAATAAAGCTATAACCTATAAAAACTATAACCTATAAACATCAAGCTCATTCTGTCTCTCCAAAATATCTTGGCTTTCAAACTCATCCTTCAGTACCAAGGACTATCAGCCTCCTGAAGGGAAAAAGAAAACGGTTAAGTTTTTTAATCTTCAGTGAGGCTAAAGAAACCTAAATACACTAAATATTTGTGTCGTGTGAAGTTGCGGGATATGCCCACATATGGCACTCTTCTCTCCACAGTCTGGCACTGTCTACAGCCACAAGGGCAAGAAAACCAAAGGAATGGGACTGAATTTCAGTGTAAAGGAGTATTTTCAATCCTTCCCTCTCCCTAGCCACCCACCACCTCACTCTGAAGGAGAAAGGAACTGAACGGGTTACTTGATATCTTCCTCTAAAAGAAATTAGTTACGCTTTGTTAATTTCCATATTTTTCCAGAATGAGTGAAATCTGGGACAAATTTTCCAACCAAGTTAAAAGCCTCTGAATATACGTAACTAGAATGCTAATAGATCTACCACTAAATATATCATAGGGGAAAAAAACCCAAACAAAATCCTTTAGCAACAAAGCTGATTCCTAGTCTGTCATACGTATTAAAATACTGACAAATGTGGGGAAGGAAGAAGGGAAAGAGAAGAGTGGGGGGAGTGTTTGTGGGGAAGCTAGAACATGTTACATTAATTTTAGCCATTACTAAAATTATATATATAAAATGAAGAAATAAGAGTATGTTACATTACAACTGTGGTTAAAGCAAACTTCAATATAACCACATAGTAAGAGACTGTTCCTGTACAACAAGAAAGATTTCAAGTTGGAGCAAAACAATACTACAGAAAAGCCAAGTTCTATTTTTTCCCCTCAATCTGAAGTGGTTTTGTGGGATGTGTGTGTTTTTTGGGGTAGCAGCGAGTTGTTTTTTTTTTTTTTTCCCCCCCTACAACTTACAAAAACCCAAAAGGGTAAAGTTTTCCAAAATGTTTTCTTGGACCTTTAAACCCCTAATTTAAAGAGAATAAAATCACAAGCCATTTCTATACTAGCAGAAATGATATAATTTTTGGAGATGTTTTACTAGGAAAGAGGAGAGAGCTTCAGGGTTGCTTTTTTTGGTTTTGTTTTGTTTATTATTAATCTAAAAGCATCTCTATTTAGCTTTATATGGTTATAAGTGCTGAGTCAGTAGCAAATGATTGTCAGGAAAACCCGCAAATAACGGAAAGACTTTACCAAAATCGTATTTCTAAATGCACTACCAATATACATCAACATGGAAAAAAAAAAGGAGACAGCAGTGGTTTGTCTAAAAATACTGCAAGTGAAATCAGCTCAGCAGTACTCATAAGAAGATTTTTAACCAAAAGGACAAAGGTAAATTAATTTTTGAACATTTTTCAAATTTAGGAAAGCATTGTAGCTAATGCTCTTGGTCACTGTGATTTCAAAATTTTGAAAACACTGAACCTTTTAAGAGGATGGTACAGCCAAGCTCTTTGTAAGAGGTACACTGTATCTTTAAAAGTCTGTCTGCAACAAGATTTAAAAAGGGTGTATTTCTAGAAACGGGTGAATATAATACAACACAACTTCCAGGCAGAGCCACAGTTATGCTCTGTCATTAGGGCACGTATTCAGAACAATTACATTTTTCTCCACTAATAGATCCAATCAAGATGTTAATTAGCAACATGCTTTATCTCGTAACCCATTTCAAAAGCCTTAGCACTTTGACTTACTGTTGCTCGCATCCTTTTATTTCTTTCATTCAACTGGTGCTACCACAGTGACAAAGGATGAAGGAAGATTCAACAGTCACCACTCCGGCTGCTCCAATCTGTTCCATTCACTTAATACTGAGGTAATCTTCGGTGATGTGTTGAACACTGCCCCCCCTTCTTTTAACAGGGCACGTTAACCTAAATGCCACGCCGGAGTATCTCACTTTACCTTCCTCTATAGCTGTACATCCACGAAGCATGTGGAGGCAGGATGTGAAAGGTGGGATCAATTAACAATATAGTCAGCAATACCTACCTCAAGCCTTCCTTCCTATCAAATTAGCCAACGTACAGTGAGCTTCCTGCTGTACACGAATGTATCATGTCACCATAGCAACTAAATCAACAAATAGCTGCTGCAGCATCTGCTTCTGGATCATCTAACGTCAGTCAACAGAAGGTTTGGGTTTAAGAGAACAAAGCTTCCAAATATATGCCATTTTATAACTGCATTTTTAATCTAGCCTCCTGATTCCCAGATAGGATATACTAACTTGGAATCAACCAATTTCTGACTTCATAATCTGTGATGCAGCTTATGACTTCATTTTGCAACTAAGCCAGAAAGAAAGGAGGAAAAGAATACTTTATAAGAGAATAAAAAGATAGGGCAAGGAAATAATCAACTGGATTCTAATGCACTCTTTCTCAAATACAGTGTTACTTTATACCATATATTTATTAGGACACATGAAAAGAAAGAACTATGTTTCCCAACTTTGCTTTATGATTTACATACATCTGCTCCAAATGACACTATACCAGAAATACCTTTTACTAAATATTAGTATTAAAGTCATTTCAGATGGCTGATAAAGACGGTTTCCCGCTATTAGTCTTCACTTAAGGGCTAAACTGAAAACACCCAATACTGTTTTCTGGCAATCTCACATCTGTGACTCTTAATACCAACAACAGCACGGGACTACTGGCACACCCTCACCTGAGGGAAGACAGTTACACACATCCCCCTCTTCTTGTGAGAAATTATTCAAATACCACTTATGTGTCACTCTGGTTTAAGTCCTACCCCATAGGCAGACAAAGTACACGAAACTGCTTCCAATTGTTTTGGTATTCAGAATGCAACAACGTAACATTACTGATTAAACATTTTCTAAGATATAAAAAAAATTTAACATTACTTGGACAGCAATGTCTTCAAACGTCGTAAATGTACACAAACACACACACAGCTATATAAAAGGACTCAAAGCTATAGCATACTCATAGCAAAAGAAGTAAATTTCCACTATTTTAACTTCAAGTTATATTCATAATGTTTGATCAGCATGAAATTATTTACCACGTAAAAGCTTTCTAGGCAAAATGTAGCCGTTATTCATACCCAGTATCATTTTATTATTAAAAACATCTACTTTTAGTTTTTGAAGCACATGTTTTTCCACCCATATGCAGTCTTTCGTTACAAGGAAGATCATTACGTCTAAGTTGGCTCCACAGTGTGGTTCAGTGAACATGGAAAATCAGACACAGACTCAAGATGCTAACTCTGCCATGGCTCCAACATGGAATTACTGTGATTTGAAGGTTTGTAATCTCACCCATGCCAGAATTCCCATGTGTAGGACTAGTACAACAATATTTGTAAGTTCCTACATGCTATTGATCAAAGAATACTGCAAGACTCAAGTGTTGTTATTCATTAGCAGCACAAGAATTGCCAGATGGAATCACATCTGTGGTCGAGCTAATGTGATGTCAGTTACAAACACGGCACAAATCGTTTTTCCATTGATTGTGTGTTCAAGATCTGCTTTTTATAACATAACAAGGCTAATGAGGCTATGAACTACTCTTTTCCACAATCAAACCCACTAACACTTAGAAAACATACTAAATGGAAAAATGCAAAATATCTATGGAACAGGTATTACAGAGAGTATATGATTATTAAATAGGAACACCTGACATCAGTGATAAAAGCTAAATTAAAACAGTACTTTAAATTTTATTTCTGAATTGCCAAAGGCTTATGAATTTCATGGTTGTGAAAAACATTACTTTTATATAATTCTTTCTTAAAGCCACCTTTCGTAAGATTTTTCTATTTCCCATCTTCTTTTAGACCTCCTAAAAACTTCCTCTCTCCACATTTATGTTGGCTACTAACCAATAAAGAGTTCTCAAAATTTTAGGTTGAGCTTTGTACTATACTACACCAATACCCAGAAGACTCAGCACACAACATCTCTGTGTTATCTCTAAGGGAAAGTAATGTTAGAATTTTCTTTTTTTGCCTTAAAGTATCTTCTGTTTTAGACAGATGAAAACAGGTCTCTCACCATTATTTATAGAAGTGCCCTATAGACTTTGATCTTTGTCCAAATAACAGGATGTAACAGTCTTAAAACTAAAGTTCTAAATATTCTGTTTTCCACAAATTCGAACTTACAGGCTTTCCATGACTACATGATTCTCCAATCCAAACTATTTCAGCGTACACAGATAATAGCAGCATGTTCGAAAAAAGCAAGAAAAAAAAAGCCACCTTTTTGCTGACATGCTCCTAAGGCCTGTGTTTTCAGAGGACAGACCAAGCAACTCTTCATCGTTTTTCTAAAAGGCAGCTGACAGATAATAAAATCAGCAAACATTTCATCTTTAACTACTGCTATAAGATACTGTCAGCACCACTGAATGTGCTAAGATGACAGAATATCCCTAGAAGCAACTGGAAACAGGGAGATTGGACAGATGACTAGACTGCTCATTGGCACTGATGTTCAAAAACTATAGATTTCAATTAGCTTTCATTGCTTATTGCAGGTTGGAAAGATACGAGAATTGTTTGTGGGGGTTTTTTTTTGTTGTTGGTGGTTTTTCTTTTTGATTCTAGAAAATAAATTGATTTTGTTTATGAAAAGTTTTTTAAATTCTTACTGTATTTGTGTTTCTCCCCCTTCTCTTCATGCGGAAGATGATCAGCAGAAAGCTGATCACTGGGAAGGAGGGCAGGGAAAGATGATTTCGAGCCTTGTTTTGTAAGAATACAAAGTTTTCTTATAAGAACCATTAAAAGATAAATGTTAAAATGTGCATCTAACGTCACTGATAAACATTCAAGACTTGTTAGTGTCCACATACAACGGTGTCAATCAGTGTATGTTCCATACTGTCTAATTCTTTATTATTGAGAAATACTTATAATTTTCATCTACTTGCTTTTGCTTTATTTGTCTCATCTCTTTTGCATTTTCAGTTCTCACAGCTTGGCTAAACAAAGTTTTATTTGTCTCATTTACAGCAAACCCAATCTGTTTCATCAGGACTGACACAGTCTGTGGTTAACAGATAGTGCACAGAAAATTTGCTTCTTAAAATAATACCACTATTATATCTCTAAATCAGCAAAAGTATAAATGTAAACAGTGTTTCAAAGAATTTGGATAATGCAACGGACAAACATTTGTGCTTCAAAGTTTTAAGCTAAGCCTTGTTTACAGGGAATTAGAAGGAAGCAGAGTTAGGGGCAGCCACTGAACTCTAGAACTTTCTGAGGCATCTGGTCATGGCTGGTGGTTAGACACATCAACCTCTAAAAATAAAAACTGGAAGACTTCAATCAGACTATTCTCATTTCATGATTTGTTGTTTGAAGGCTGCAGGACTTCAGTTTCATAATGCTAAGCAAAAGCGAATGAGGAACAAAACTCATACTGCACAGCAAAGTGGTAGCAAGGGCTAACTCAGACCTTCCAGGGTCTAGTCCCCTCAGTAGGTGTTTTCCCTGATCAACAACCGCAACAGTCCAAAACAGAATTAGGGAGTAAACTTTCATGGAAGTTTTATCTAGATACACTTGAAGTATAAAACTGACAATTTAATGTTGGAAAACTAAGTAATTTGACAAAGATTGAAGTGAAAAATACAGCTAAAAAACCCCCACCCCCCCAGTTGCTTAAGATGCTACTAAATATTACACAGAATAAACCCCCCTAATTTCTAAAACACCCCCAAACTAAATTTAAAACTGCTGTAATGTACTATGTGTGGCATTGTTCAAAGAAAGCCAGGTGCTTTGGAGACTTTTCATCTGATTCCTATCATTTTTATTTATTAAAAAAAAAAATTTCTTCCCATAATAACCCAATCTTCTTCACAACACTTGTGGAATCAAAACACCCTTGCAATCATTTCAATTGAGTATCAAAAGTGAAGACACCTTTCAGCTGTACTTCAACTGTATGTACTTTGCAATTCTCATACTCTGCAGGCCATACTAGCAGACTTTCCCCATGCAAAAAATAATACTCCTGAAGATTGTCGACTTCCAGGCTCTCTGAATCTGTTGTGAAGATTTTAATGCTGAGAAGAAGGGAAGAGTTAGTCTGCTCTTTAGCTCATATTTGAAACAACCTGAACAGTTGTCATTATTAGAGAGTTTGGCTAGTGTTTTCCTTCCAAGTAATACCTAGTCAGAACTAAAAACCAAAATCTCACAAACGTTATGAAAGCTAGCCAAGATGAACAAAGTGAGGTGGGCAGTTAAAAGATTTGCTAAACATGTCTGAAAGTGTGTGCAACCAGTTAGGCATTTACCAAGAAACAATATCCAACATCATAAAGCAGATCAACTTTTTTCACCCAGAGGGTTGTTGGGCATGCAACAGGCTCCCCACGGAAGTGGTTACAACACCAAGCCTGAGTTCAAGAAACGTTTGGACAATGCTCTCAGGCATACGGTGTGACTCTTGGAGTGTCCTGAGAAGGGTCACGAATTGAACTCCATCTTTGTGGGTCCCTTCCAACTCAGTATGTTCTATGGTTCTATGATAACAGCTGAACAACATTATTTCAGAAAGATCATAGAGAGGCAGTTTATTCCCCCTCTGTAGGCTAAGGCAGAGCCCTTTCAGCCCTTGTCCTGACTCCTTTCACTCTTCTGAAGTACAAAAGGAGGGCCTAGCAAGCAGCATAGTCACTCTTCTCTCCCTCCCCTACAACAAGTAAATGCCATGAACTTTAGCTTCCCCACAGAGATCTTCCCCAAGCATGCCACAGCTGAGCTCACTCTGGCTGTGCAGTATTCTGTAATTTATACAGTTGTTTCAAGGGACAATGGGATAAGTGGGAGAAAAAGGTACCATCTTTCTAGTTATTCCAAATAGCATTTCATTAAAAAAAAAAAAAGTTAGAATGTTAAGCATTCCAATAGCACTTCTAATGTAGGCTTTTTTTACCCTGATAAAGTACCCTATACACCCAGCTTTGTATAAATTTGGGCATTACTGTATATCAAACCACTGTGACAACATGAACTTGAGCAGGAAGAGAAATTAAAGGATACATCCTCAATTAGATCAGATTGGAAAGGCTCAGTCAGGAATGGATCAATGGTTTGGTGGGAGAAATCTCTACACCCCAATCTTTTCCTATGTATGTTCTCTTCTACTTCAAAAAGAAAGGGAGAAAAATTAAAGCCAAGGGCCATTTTTCACTATAGTATGTAAACCTGAGTTTATCTCTTTCTACAGAACGTCATTCTAGCTACTCTATACAGTGCATAATTCTGTAACATACAGAGGGTTAGATGGACTTGGCTCAGTTACAACAAAGTGTCAATCACCATGGAACAGAATACCGTAGACTATTTTAGTTGGAAGGGACCTACAATGATCATCTAGTCCAACAGCCCAACTAATTGAGGGCTGACCAAGTTGATAAATGCATTGCCCAAATGCCTCTTAAAATTCTGACAGGTTTGAGGCATTGGCCACAACTCTGGAAAGCCTGTTCCAGCATTTCACCACCTCTCAGTAAAGAAATGCTTCCTAGCAAAAATCCCAGGTTTCAGCTAGCAGAGGATGTATTCAGATTACTTGTTAGCCAAATGTGTAATTCTCACATATTTTAAGAGTGAAGTTTCTGTAATTAAAAATATGACTTTGCAGAACAGTTACATTTTTGTCACAACTTAGAGAGAGATTACAGGAGCCCCTGTTCTGAGGAAACGGAGGTAAGTGCTACGGATGACTTTATAGGTCCTGAACCCTGGCATTCAGATCCTGGTTTACTCAGCATTAAGTCTCCCATGGCATGAAGAAGGGGAGAGAGGGGGACATGCCTGAGTCCAGGACACCACTTAGGCATAACTGTACCCTTCCAAACCTTAGGGATAAAGGAGCATGTAGACTCAGGAACTGGGCCCACTTGCAACAGACTGCAGAGAAGAGCTGGGGTACCTCAATGCTGATAGCTCCAGCCAATTTGCACCTTCTCACATCATAAAAAAAAAAGAGAGAAAAAGAAAAAAGTACTTATCTTTAGCCATCTTCCTAAAACATGAAAGGAATCATATTCTGGACATGCTTATTTCTCCCTATTGACTGTATTAGCAACCTACAGTGACTAACTGACTTGAAATCCAATTTTCACATGTCATCCAATTCTCCCATATGTCAGTTTCTGAGCAGATTCATTCAACAAGGGAACTCCTGCCTCAAGTATCTTGGGAGGAATCGACTGTATCAGAGACCAAAATTAACACAGGATTTATATCACGCACACGAAAACACATTTTAGAGAGAACCGAGGATTACTCAGAAGTTTTATGAGGATGTTTCATTTCACGAGTTTTCATACCAAATACAAGTAGAAAGGCTATGAACTACACAGCCTTCACTCTTGGTTCTACATTGATTTTCAGATAGCAAATATTAAAATAAATATATCTGAATGCTACCGTAAACTGTGCAATAAGTCTGATGCTGCTTTCTGCTAACCAAAAGCAGCATAGTATTCATACATTAATATATACTAAAGAACTTTGAATCTTCACTTTCTACTGAGGATATCTTCCTCTAAGAATTGTAAAGCAAGTTTTTCAATGCATCTGCAATCAAGGATATAGTTTAAATACATCAGAAAAAATTCTGATCTCTAAGGCAAATAAAAATTAAATTTAACTAAGATGTAACTTCACCCTTCCTAATCAAAAAGTATGATTAAGTCAGATAGAGGAAGGATCTAATAACCTTGAGTCATCAAAACTCAGACCCTTGTAGCTTTTTCTTTTTTTGCGGTGTTGCTTTTTAAAAAAAATCATAGCCAACAACTAGTTAAAAACTTCTATGGAAGTGGTGGTTGCTACACAAAAGTACTAATCAATCCTGTGGAAAAAATACAGCTTGATAATGAGCTTCAATAAGCGGGCACTGAAGCCCTTGCACGCCTGAGAGTTCCAATGGTTCCAGGGAACACACTTCTGGTGCGTTTCAGTGCTATGAAGCCACTGAAGGATGAAAGAATAATTGTCAACTAAAACAAACTTCAATGAATCTCCAAAATGAGAAGTTAGACGTATCTGCTAATTCAATAGAGCCAAAGGGGAAGTACAAAAAAGAATGACAAAAAACTCAGCCAAAAAAAGGCAGAAGCAGCCATGCACATACTCTGTGTTCTATGAAATCAAAACACAGATGAAAGGAAAACAGCACAATATGGAAACCAGGGACAACAGTTATAACAGTATATGTTGTTTAACAACTGTTAACATGGATTTTTTTCTCGTAGAGGAAAAGATCATGAAACATATGCAGTTCTAGGCTTGATTTTCAGCAGCAAGGGATAAACAAAGCAAGCTGGAACTTGATAATGTGCCATATGCTTCTCAGAAGCAGAAGTGTCAGAAAGAAAACTGAGGAAATGCAGTTAGTAATCAGTCTACATCTTCACCATTATATTTCTGCTGTGATGCCCCATATGTAAACAATCTGAAAGCCAAAAAAGGCGATTGTTTAATTTGGTTTTATATCCATCTATTGGTCTGCTGATCAAGATTTTCTCCTGTGATACCAGGTTAATAATAACTTTAAGATCAGAGGTTTAAATATTTAAAGAAGAAATTGGTTTTAGAAACACTAACTTGTAGATTTGATTCTAAGTATCTGCTTTAACTCACACATGGTATATACATACAGACACACATGCACTACACATAGATACATACAGAATGTCATTTTTGGAAATCCCACTAAGCATCTAAACTTCTCCATAAAGTTTGGAGGGTAAACAACCAGCTTCCTAAGCTAGAAGTATCACTTTATCCCAACACCTTGCCAAGAAATAAAGCTGACTAAAGGTCAAACACTGTGTGTCCAACTCCCAGAGAAAAGGAAATGGTTAACAGGTACTGGGCTACTTTGAGAGTGCTATCTACCTTTTCTGGTAATAAAGGACACAAAAGTTATATAGAGATGTCTCACTTTGCAACTACTGGCTTTAGTGGGAAGGTGCTGTGAAGGTCCAGAACTCCAGGGCTGCTGCAAACTTGTGTCAGCAATTCACTGGTTTGTTTTGGAATAGCACTGGATGCTGCAGAAACTTTCCAAAACAATTTGGAACATCAGCGTGTTAAAATAGTTTGAACTCTTGCCTCTTTTTCTTTCCTCCCACCACATCAGGACTCACATAATCAAGCACATCCTTCCTGTCCAGCCTCAACAATAAGCAGTAGAGTATCACTGAAGTAGTATTACTTACATGAAAAGGAATCAAGCCCTTCTGTCCTCTCACAATGTTTTCTCAGAGTCACTTGTTTTTTATCAACTCCTACAGATCTTCTCCATACTCCATCCACAACCCTACTCACCATCAAGACAAAAGTACATTACCCAGTCATGTTGAACACAGTGATAGGAAGGTCTAAAAATAGTACTCCTGTGCTTAACAGACAAGAAGGAGCCAATGGGCTTAGTCTTTGCATTTCCTTTTCACTGGTTTTATCCTATGAAACTAACAGTAGTCCCTTGTTCTGTGGGACAGAGAACGTGGCAGTCTCCCACAACAGCACTGAGTGACATAGGAACATCCAGTTTAAGTTCCCCATGTTTTCTGACTGAACACTCACATTCCTCTAACTTTGTGGATTGTTTTGTTTTAAAACGTGGTGGAAAGTTACAGCTTTAGCCTGATCAGACACTTCTGCTATTTGAAGCGTATGACCTTTCATCTTAACATGTTCAAATGTTTGTAGTGCTATTTCACATTTACACTGCTAGCAGAGCTCAAGTCTTTGAAACAGATTATCTTGAAGATATGAACTGTTTCAGAAAAGTACTGAATGGTCTGTATTCATTTGGTAACTCAGCTATGCAGTATATAAAACGTAAGTCACCATAATTATAATAATTAATTCTGGTAAGTTGCAAGAAGGGGTGAATTGATTAAAAAAATCCTTAGATGTTTCACAGTTGAACAAAAACTTACAAGTTTAGGATACAGTTAACTAGTCTAACATAGAAAATACCAACATATAAACAAAATAGGTAATAAAGAATTATCTACTGGTCTTTAATACCTTTTCAGTCAGGACTGACTAAAACTAATTAGAACAGCTACAGACCAACCTATACGCTATGAAGATAGAAGACCATATACATTTATTTACATGGACAAAACAGCTCTGAATTTTGATTGCAGGAACACAGTCAAATTCTGCCAGCACTACAGATGAAGTTATAGTTTATGCAATCCAACACCATAATGCTGTTATGAAAGCAACTGGAGAAGTATTTTTCATATTTTAAGGAAGTAACCCCTACTGAATATGTGTACTGTAGCTAAGTAAGCAGACTTTCAGAAAAATTAGCAACTCCATCATGAAGGCAGAAGTCTTCTCCCTTCTTGTAGTTTCAAAGTCACAAGAGGGGAAAAAAAAAGAATATAATGAACTAATATTCAGGTTAAAAGGATTTTTCAAAAAGATGAAAAAGGCTCAGCATTACAGAGTTTTGTACTTGAATACATCACACTTCATTTATATCTACCCCTTTCATTAGCGCTCCATAAAAAACAAACAAATACTTTTAAAGACTCCCATAAAAAAAGAAGCACCTGCCTGACCTTCCTGCAGCCTAAGTCTTAATTGGACAATCTTGACAGAGAAAGTAGTCCCTGCAATTCTGGATTTCCCATATTTCAGATATTCAAAGTATTTTCTATTTAGTGATGGCTTTTAAATCACCAGAAGCAAAAAGGGTTTCCAGTAAAGTTTCCTGCCACTGAACAAATGCACTTGGTGATTCTTCATGAATCATGTATCAGATGGGAAGGAAGGACAGAAAATGGAAGTCACAACTTTCACCAGATGTTGTGGAACACAAACAGTAGACAACATTGTGGTATCACTGCTAGTTATAATGAAATGAGGAAAAAAAATTACATTCCTTTTTGATGACTGAGAATCTGCCCAATGTTTTCCCAAGATTTTCTTTTTTAAAATACACACGATCACTACCAGTTCCACTTTAGACAGTAGCCTTTATGAGCTGCTCTTTATTTTTAACAAAGAAGGGCATCAACAGTTTATATGTTGTTTTTCCCTTGAGAAGATAAACACAAACCCCCATGAATTCATTTCTTTGAAGAAACACTTTGCTTGTTTTCCAGTTTTAATCCTACTTGGCAGGAGAAAGACACAACATTTTAAGAAAAGGCATATCCAAAAGAATATCTAAACTTATATCTGAGTCAAAATCTTGCATTATTACGGAGTAAGCTTGACAGCACAGCCTGACAGCCTTATTTTTGTGGAAGGCAGAATAAGTAGTTCAGTCTCAACTACTTTTGAAAGGTCATGGAGTATAGGGGAGGTTCCCAAGGACTAGAAGAAAGCAAATGTCAGTGCAATCTTCAAAAAAGGGCAAGGAGGAGGATCCAGGGAGCTACAAGCTGGTCAACACCCTCAGCTCCAGGAAGATGAGTGAACAAATCTTCCCAGAAGCCATTTCCAAACACATTAAAGATAAAAAGATGACTGGGAGTAGTCAGTATGGATTCACACAGAGGAAATCATGCCAGACAAACCTAGATGGTCCTCTACAGTGAAATTACTAGCTTGGGGAATGAGGGGAGGGCATGACTTTAGCAAGGCTTTCGACACTGTCTTGCATAACATCCTCACACAGAAACTGGTAAATCACAGACTGAATACGGGCACTGAGACAGACTGAAAACTGGATGAAGTACCAGTCTCAAAGTGTTGTGATCAGCAGTGCAAAGTCCAGCAGGAGGCCGTCCACTAGTCACCCACCTCAGTGCCTGACCCTGGGGCAGAGAATGTTTACTATCTTCTTTAAAGACCTGGATGATGGGACAAAGTACATCATCAAGCGACACAAAATTGGGAGGAGCAGCTGATGCACTATATGGGATGCACTGCCATCCAGAAACATAAATTCAAGAAGTGTCCGGGCAGACACTAACATACAAAAGTAAGTCCCACCATCTAAGGTACTCAGTTGTAAGCAAGTATCAATCTAGAGATCATAATTGTTAGCACACGCTGTGCCTCAGCTACTATGTTCTACTGTAGGGAAAGGTTTATTAACCTAAACAAGATTATATGGTAATTTACATATATAGCTTCCAAATGAAGATGTGATCATGGCAGCTTGTCAACTTGGCAGCTGTTTGGTGCCATTCTTCCACGAAGAAGTTCTTTCACAATACAGGTTTTCCGCTTCACACTCCTTACAAATCTCATCTCTGCACCAGTTCTACTTTCCCCCCAACCTCTCATGAACAGCCAAAGTTGCACAAATATATTCCAGATGAAGGATGACTATCTTTTACAGTGTCAATATGTCAGTGATACTGTTAGAAGGAAAAAAAAAAAGAAAAAAATACAACTGAAGTTTCCTTACCTGTTGTGCTCCATCCCCACTAACAATAGGGGATGTCAGAAGAGGGATTTCACTACTTATAATCGAAGTGGTATCCAGTAATGGTGGATGTTCTGCCATCATTGGTGGTACACTAATTCACCAGATCACCTGCAAAGAAAAGTTACTCAAATGGTTAAACTATTTAAATATTTCTGAATAATTATCCTTAAAAACAGGCTCACGTCAGAAACAACAACAATAGCAAAAGAATGTTACGAAACCAGACTCCTTTCGAAAGTATGTTTCCACAACAATCCAGCAATCATACAACCCTGAAGATGCGTTCTGTCAGCGAGTACAAGCCTTAGTTATAGAGAGAGGGTGGTTTAGACCCCCTCTAGCGGCTGGACCTCAGAAGAAGACACATCATAGACCTGGAGCTAACAAACCCGAGCCTTTTAACTTTGATAACAAACCAAGGTTTTCTCTACGTTTGACTGGCACTGCTGACAAAATGCCTACTGAGGAAAAAAAGAAAAGAAAAAAGCAGTTGCCTTAGAACCTGCATATATAGTGTTCTTGTTTATATGAAACTGGTAAAAAACCCTAAGACTTACAGGATCATCACAGGGACACCTGCTTTTTTCTTTTTTTTTTTTTTTTTAATAATAAACACACTTTTCCTATTATTATAATGCATGAACACTTATTTTAGGCCAAGTGAGGCACAAATGAATAAAAAAAATAAAAAAAATCTTCTGCACAATCTGACATCTCTTGAGTTTCAAAATGTATTAGACACAGAAATAAAGCTGTGTCACTCTGATAACTAGTGGTCCTGTAATAGCTTTAATCAGCAGCTAAAACTTGGGGAGGGGGGAAGAGGTAATGCCCACATACAAAATTATAATCCTCGTAACCATACAACAAAAAAGCCCTTGCTAGCACACATTGTAAAGTTACATGAAACCTGATGACAAGAAAAAAAGCCACAGAGGCAAGAGGCCCATGAAAGCAGTGATACACTTCAACTCAGATGAGTATCACATAGCAACATAACAGAAAGCAGGATTCAGCCAAGCATTCTTTTCAATTACCTTAATAAGTCATAAGTAACACATTCTCTGTTTTTTTGTGTGTTAATGCTACATGAAGACTGGACGGTAGAATTAAGACCAGAAAAGCTGAAGATTAACATTTTTCCATGCTGGAAATACATATTGCAAGTCTAATAAGCTGCTTTTAAAATTTCATTTCATTTTGTTTAAAAAAAAAACCAAAAAACCACAAACCCAAACCACTGAGTTACACTGGTCTAGTGTACTGGTTTTAACTCAATCCCAGCTAGACTCAGCACACTTAGCTTTAGAAATAAAAAAACAATTAGATCAACAAGAATTGAGAAATTAGTATTTCTTAACAAAACAGAAAGACAGAAGGAAAAAATTCACTAGGGCTGAATGGCACATTTAGAATTCCCACAAGTTAATCATATTTTGCATCTGAAAACAGTGCTTAACATCAAACGTAAAGATTAAGCTCAGAAGAAGCTTGTATAGTATTTTTAAAGCAGAAGTGCCTCTCTTAGCCAGTACTTACAGTAGCCTGGTAAAAAATAGTAGGTACAATTTTGAAGTTACACAGCCTGAGTCAGTAATGTTACAGGCATTACATGTTTTGCCTTGATATCATCTGGCTAATGAAACTCTCTAAAAAGACTTCCAAACTTCTAATACAGATATATTGTCTGTTCATAAACAGATGTTACAGCATGTAACTTTAAATAAGAAAGGAATGACAAAATCAGCTTAATGACACTGACTTCAATACCAAGCTCTAGAGATACTTGGTTAAAAATCTGCTGTTACAGATTACTACTCAGAGGCATCTTCTAAAACTCCATCCTGCCCAACTGACTGCTTTTACTTTCTTGCCCCTCTAAGGCAGATGTTGTACCTCTGCTGTGGGTTGAAATCTGTAGTACAGTGCTGTCAGCACAAGAGGACTTGCGCACTAACAAAGCACTATAAGCCTCTTGTACAGCTTACCCGGTATATACATAGTACATACACAGGATGGTTTAACTATGCCCATACTGAAGGTTGTCCTGCTGTAAAATTACAAACTTGGAAAAAAAACATTCTGATGCTATTTGAGAGGTTGCATTTCCTTTCCTGGTACAGTCTGCAAAGATTTAAGTTGGGGAAGAAAAATCCCTCTAGGTTAAAAGACTGAAATGTAGCTGTGAATATGAAGATTCACCAACACTTATGCTAAGTCATCTATACCTTCTTAGCCAGACTAATTAGTCTCTCAAACAGTAAGAGCAGAGTTTTTTATTCCTATCTTACTTTAAAAGCTTTCCTCCTCATCAAACAAATTCTCCAGGCTACAGTCAGTCCCCAACACTTCTGCAGGTGGGCAGAGTGCTGATGAAACTTACTTGGATTATCTTTCAAGCCAGCAAGTTTGACGATAAGCTTCCCAGGATATTATCCAATGATTGTTTAATGCACAATGAATACACAGCCTGGAAGCAGAGGTTAGGATCATTGCATTGATTCCTGCTCCCACAAGAGCTAAAACCAGGCTTGCTTTTGGTGCCATTTCTTGGTCGTACAGCTCCAAATATTTTACGATGCTATCTAAAGCGTCACAGAGAGAAAGGTAATTCCAATACTCCAACCAATTATGTGACACATTTCTGAACTAAGCTGGCTTGAATTTCCCCAGGTTTAAGTTGAATGCACCTCATTATTCCCAAGCCATGTTAATGACTAGTTCCTTATATCAGAAAGCACTAAATGCTTTTATCACACAGAGCGACTTTTGACTGAATTCATAACTTATGATGCACTCAGTGCTATCACCATTTACTGGGCGTAAAGCAAAATGTGTATCAAACTGAACATCAGTGAGAACTAAGCATAACTCAAACTGACTCCAATACAAACATCATTACAACTTCTTCAGGCCTTCCAAGACAGGATTGCTCTGGACATGCCTAACATTTGGTCTCAGGTTCATTCACTGATAGAATTGTCTAGATTGGAAAAGACCTTTAGGGTTATCAAGGCCAATCGTTAACCCAGCACAGCCCAGTCTAGCAGCAAACCATGTCCCAAAGCACTGTGTCTAGACCTCTTTTAAACACCTTCAGGAATGGTGACTCAATCACTTTCCTGGGCAGCCTATTCCAATGCTTGACAACCCTTTTGGTGAAGAATTTTTTCCTGCTATTTAATCTAAACTTCCCTTGGTGCAACTTGAGGCCATTTCCCCTTGTTTTATCACTTGTTATCAGGGACTAGAAGTCAACACCCACCTCACTACAACCTCCTTTCAGGTAGTTTTAGTGAGCAAGCCCAAAAGGCTCCGTTGCCCTTCTCTGGACACACTCCAGAACCTCAATGTCTTTCTTGTAGGGAGGGGCCCACAACTGGATGCAGGACTCAAGGTGCAGCCTCACCAGTGCCAAGTACTGGGGGATGCTCACATCCCTGATCCTGCTGGCCCCACTATTTCTGATACAGATCAGGATGGCACTGGCCTTCTTGGCCACCTGGGCACACTGCTGGCTCATGTTCAGCTGGATGTTGACCAGCACCCTCAGGTTCTTTTCCACAAGGCCGCGTCCTTTCTTTTGCACAGGTGTTTAATGATTTGGCTTTTATGAAAATTAGGTTTCCATAGGCACCTGAGTGCTTAGGTGGGTAGCCCACCTTTGTTACACAGCCTTCATGCCTTAACTGGGACACAGCTAAATTCCATGTCTGGATCCAAGAGCTTGATTCATTCTGGAGACAAAGCATGCTGCTCATCGATAAACCCTGACAGGAGGTACTAGTACTATTACTCCTGACACCCTCTACAACAATAATAAAAGTGCTACCTGTCAGACTGTGTAATCAATCTAGGAAAAAAAATAAATCAATATTTTCTTGACAATACAGTATTAGATTTCTCTGCAATGTCACTGAACTAGTCTCGAAGAGTTTAAACTTCACACCAGTGTGGGTCTACACTACACGTTCATCAAAAGACTTTTTGCCATCAGCAGTCAAGAGGCAGCAGTCTTACAAGTCAGCCTGCATAATATGGTCAGACAGTGAGATGTGGTATGTCCACCCATTGCAGGGGCCTTTTTTCTTTTTTTACTATGAGAACAAAGGAAAATAGCAATTTGAAAAGAGACAGTTACTCTGTAGCAGAAGTAGAAGTCAGCTAAAATGGACAAAAGGTTGGCATCAAGATAAGAAATGGTCAATAAAAATATCTTGGAAATAAATTATGTCACATTTAACGCAAGGACCTCAAATGGCTGCAGACAGAGCATTTAGGTCAGCAGGTATCAGAAGCTTGCATTCAAGACTTCTGGAAGAGATCTACCTAGATCTTTGAAAATGACTTGCAAATTCTTTGGGTTCAGAGAAAGTCTCAGAGGTCTGGAAGAAAACTAGAAGTTTCTGCATTAAATACTGTATCGTAAAAGGGTAAATTATTGTAAAAGGGTAAATTATTGTAAAAGGGTAAATGGGGCAATCTAAGCTTGTTAGTAAACAGCGATCTGAGGCCTAATACAGATGAACGTCAACACTGGATGTTATTTGTAAGAATTAAAATAAAAGTAAGATCGATTGAAAAAGCTTGTCCAATTAACTTGATGCAAATCTTCTGGTGATGGACATTGCTAAAAAGATACTAATAAGTGAACTGGAAAAACAATCTTAAAACCTATTTGGCATTACACAACATTTCTCTTCAATAAAAACACTGAACAGATATTACATGGATTAAAATTGGACAGACAGTCCTTAAATATTGACAGAGATGTTGAGCATGTGAGTTTCCAATAGGAAGGGAAGGTATCAGTTCTTGGTTTCTCATTACAGAACACATTTTTAACCAAATTGGCAGAGAAAAAAAAAAAAGAAAACAAAGAAAAAGAGACAAAGAAAAAAGAAAAGAAAAAAGGGGAAGAGGGGGAAAGGGCAAGAGGGCGAGAGGGCAAAAAAAAGAGAGAAAAAGAAATAGGAAAAAGGAAAAGGAAGTCAAAAGGAAGTCTGGAAATGACAAACCATGACAGTGACAAGAGACTGAAGTTATTTCACTCCACTAAAATGTCATGAATAGCTTAAAAAGTTAAGCGTAACAGAAGATTTTAGTACATAAAGGTAACACTAATCTTTCTAAAACAAAAAAGATTGAACTTAATCCTGTGAAGGGCTGATTCTGACAAGGATGGAATAATAAAAGTGGACAGCCAAACACAAGCTTGCCAAAAGGCTTTATCAGTTACATCAACAGGTCTACCTCCCTTAGCAACATTGAGGATATTTTCCCTGCCCCTGGCTGCAAATACTTACAATCTCTACTGGAATACTTTACAAGCTTTTGTCTGCAATTGGCTGACTTAAAATTGTTGATAACTTTTCAAAGTGTAGTATGAGTGACAACTTCTTGAAAATATTGTTTCACATTAAAAATACCAAAAGCAAAATGTACATACTGTAATTTCAGCCTTATCCCTCATAAAACTGCTCTGGATGATGTAACTGTCCTCCAACTCCACCTAGTTTCTGGATATACTCAGGATTTAGTGAGGTCTTGGAAAGGGCACAAGAAAAGTAACTTGCATTTGAACAACAGGTAAGGTTCAGCCTACAGAACCAACACAAACAATTCACTAGCTTCTTGTCAGATTTCCTGCACCACCAAAAACTATCGGATGCAGCCTTCAAAAGGGATAAAATAACACGTGGGATAAACCAAGGATTTATTAAAGGCCTACTCACTGCACCGTTCTTGTGGACATAGTAAAAGGGACCAGACAAGAAAGAGGACACATTAGATGAACAGAGAGGTAATTCACAGCACAGTTGCTAAGCACAGAAGCAGCTGAGAAGTAATTTGCTACTAGAGTTGCATTAAATGCATGGTTATTTAGAAATCAACACTGATTCATGCACAGCAACAACTGCTGCATAAATAACTATTTCACTTCTTGTCTTGCTACTGCATATACTGAACCAGTAGCAGACATTCAAAGTGTAGTTCAGGATTGCTACTCAGCTGACACTGTTCTTTTAGAATCTGCACTGAGTTTGTCCTAGGATGAGAGGAAAGTACAGGGTCTCCTAAGAGTTCAACCAACATGTGTAGGTTAATGCTTTGTATGAGACTGAAGTTGCAAACTACCTATTGCCCACTAGCCCCACCTGAAATGCTATTAAATTTTCCTTATCAACATACGAATGAAAATACTTTGAAAGATTTTTTCTGAAGGTCATCAAAGCTGAAACAAAGCGAGGGCATCTAAACTTACTGGTTATGATTTGTTTAGACTCCAGGACTTATGCCTGAGGAACCTTTAAGGAATGGATTACATTAAAAAGACAAAAGGCTAAACAATGTTAAAGCTCAAAACCCATGTACCATTCCATAGTTCAGTAAGCAAGTTTGCCTTCTTGAACAGTAATGACTATTTATCTCAATCCTTAAAAGCCTTCAGATTTGATCCTTTGATGTTTCTGTGGCATTACTCTCATGTTGTAAAGCACAATACAACTCTGCTTTTTACTCAGTCAGTTGTTCATTAAGGGTTAAGGAGTATTGTAAGGCTGAGATCATTGGGCAGTGCATTCAGTACATGTCCTCTGCACATGCAAAGGATCAGTGTTCCCATCTCCAAGAGACTAGCAGCTGATCTTAAGGATAGTCTCTGAAAAACACATCAGCATTAAATCAGCTGGATCACCAAGGTAAAACAACATGAGTCAGCAGCACATGTCCTCAGAGGAACGAAGGCTAACAGCATACGGGGCTGTATTAGAAGAGAAGCACAGCTGAAGGGATGAGGGAGGAGGCAATTATTCCCCACTACTCAGCAGTAATAACGTGGAATCTGAATACCACATTTGGTTTTGCTCTTCCCAGCCACCTCCTCCTCCCCAGTATGAGATGCCACGAAGATTGTTACTGGGCTTAAGCCCATAAAAGACAAGGAGAAGCTAAGAGCACTAGAGTAGCCAGGGGTCTCCTAGCTAAATCCCTCTACCTGAAGGATGCTTGTTGACAGCCTTAAATCAAACCCTTCTTGGAGGCAACACTGCAAAAGTACAATAAGTGTTTGGACAACACTCTCAGGCGCATGGTGTGATTCTTGGGGTGTCCTGTGTAGAGCAAGGAGTTGGACTCTATGATCATGATGGGTCCCTTCCAACTCAGCATATCCCATGATTCTATGACAGGCACATGCTGCACCATTGGAAATTCTGCCTGGCCATAAGAAAAAAAAAGAAAAAAAGACATCTTCACAATAAGAGTGGTGTAGCATGGCCTGTGTTGCCAGAGAGGCTGCAACAATCTTAATCCTGCAGATCACCAGTCTCCAAAGAGGGGTAAATGCACCCCAGCACAAGTCAAAGGCCTTGGAGTATGAGAAGAAAATATTTTTTGTCACTGAAAAAAACCCCTTTTAAATAGTGGTTTTCATCTTTATCTTATGCTTTATTTTTTTCCTGTGTGTATGCTTTATAGTATACATATATTAGTAGAATAGCATATGCATATAATTAAAAATGTACACATATTGGAAGTGCACACTCAAAACATCTTTACTGATTGGGTGGGTACATGATCAAAAAATTGGGAAACCAGTGCTGTAGAAAATCAAAACCTGACTATGCAAGGTCCTAACAAAGGGCTGAAGCAGGCAATTTCCAAAGGTCCTGTCAAGCAAAATTCTTCTGCAAATTCCAGAGTATTAGTCAATCAAAATACAATACATTATGCCAAAGTTAAATGGTTTTCAGTAGATTGGAACCCAGAGAAAGGACACTAGTTCGCCTCCGAGTTCTAAAAGCTGCCAGATTCTCAATTCAAATTTTGAAGTAACAATGAAAATGCACTAACCAAAACTCAAACTTTGGAAGACATACCCATAACTCTGTCTATAACAGAATTACTTTACAATCTGGCCTTTCTCCTAAGAAGAGGAAGAAGGCTGCATTAGAGGATAGCTATGAATTAAAAAGTTGTACTTGGGTATTAAACATCTTACACAAGCAGGCTTTCCATTTTGGTTGGGCTTCAGGCACTACTCTGATAAATGTAGTAACAGCTAATAATAATTCTGTGTACAAGAAAAACATATGGACCAGTCCTTTCCTAGAGATTCACTGCTTCTGGTTATTGAGTTTGATACAAAGTATAATTAATTGTTTTTCCCACCACTGGAAGACTTACAAGGCCACAATCCACAATGGTATCTCTGGTGCATACTGAAGGAGAAACTTGCATTGCTGTTTTTTTCCTCAGTTTTTGTGATTTACAGAGCGCTGCTTCTCTACCTACCTACTTATTACCACAATCCTTACAGCAACTTAATACTCTTCCACATCCTAATTCAGTCAAATCTGGGGAACAGACAATTTTTATTATTACTGAAAGCTGTTCACAAGAGCCTTGATTCTACACAACACAAGGACAGAAGTTTAAGCAGGGACAAGCCAAAAGTGCCTAACACAAAAGAGCATAGTGTAAGAAACAGGTTTAATGGAATCAATACTAAATGTTTCCAAACTATATAGTGCTATTACACAAGAAGTGATAAAACCAGGGCTATCCTGAAGTTTCAGATATGCTTCAACCACTGTCATTACAGCTGCCAATTCAAGGTTGTCATAAGGTGTGTTTTCCCAGTGTTTAGTACAGAAGACCAGGTGTGCATTCCTTCTTCACCTTGGTCTTCCTGCAGCTATGCTCCCCCAGGAACCACAGGCAAGGCTCATTCTCCAGTCCAGATAACTTCCACTAAGAAGGAAAGGTTTCTCTGAAGAGGAGACAGCATTTCCGAGGTTTTGCCAAAGACCGAGGAATGAATCCACAGAACCTAAAAGATCATAAAAGCATTGCCCAATCCTAATGCAGCAACTGCTTTGATTCCACCTTCTGCAACATGAAGGCAGCAGGTGCACTTGAAAAAAAAAAAAAATCTTTCAAACAGCTGAAGCAATAAAGCCCTATTTTATATCAATTAGAGCCTCACATCTGAGTGACTCTTCAAGAAGATGCAAGCTTTTATTTAAACTTCTCCTGTGATTGAGACATTTTTAAGTAAATACTCACCTTGTCCATTCTTTGGTGGTTACTCTGAGATAAATTTATTCTTTATTATTTCCTAGAGTCCTCAAAACATATCTATCTCCTGCTTGACAATTTCATACTCGTAAAAATTACTATCATAATTCCTTCCTATCTGTAAATCAGCCATCCAGTTCAGAAGTTATCAGATAAGACTGAACAAATACAAGTGCCTGAGACGTACAAATATGCTAAAATAAGGGAAATTCTAGAATATTCCAATGCAACCCTAGGGTGAAGAGAACAAAGAATATACAACAGATGTTAGTCATATCACTTAATGTAGTACTGGAAAAAGCTCAGAGTGATGCAGCTGGTGTAGAAATGTATTAGAATATAATTACCCAGAGATCCATAAGGTTGTAGCTGAGCTATTAAAAGTTATGAAGCGTGCTGAAGAGTTTTGTGTTTTTAAGAATCAGAACTGAGCAGAAGTATTTTAATTCCTCCCCCCCTCCCCATACATTTACCACATTCTAGACACACAGATTCAGATGTGGCAATTACAGTACACCAGCTTTTTCTTTTTCAGTTCTGAACTACTTATTTCAATTAATATCCAATTTATTTAAAATATATGATTTGTTCCTGATAAAGTATTTTTCCTGTTTTAGAAGTGTTTCCTGGGACACTTGATAAAACATTTTCCAACAGAACAGAGAAGTGTTATTTTTTGTTAGAAGAAAGGTGTTCTGGGAACCATTTCTCTTTCACTAATTTGACAATCTCATTTTAAGTACAGTGAAACTGAAATGGCTATTCCCTTCAGTGCTGGTCATAATACAAAATTGCAAATAGGCAATACAGGAAAATTAGAAAAAGTATAGTTTCATAAAGTAAATCAACAAAGTCAAAGTCTGACATTCACTTAAAAGTGAGGATGTGCTAAATGTTTTAATAAGCACTGGAACTCCCTACTGAAAAAAGAATCTACAACATATACCATAAATATGGAAATACTTCAGCTGTAGCTCTCAAGTGTTGTCACAAACACTCACTCAACATAATTCTCAAAGTCTGAGAAACATGATACGCAACTCTGTACATACTGTATTATCATCAGAAGTTGAACACTAGAAGTTGTAAAATTAATGCAGTACTCTTATGAAGAAGACACTGATTGATGAGCAAACGCAAGTTGCACACAAACAGCCAAAACAGTTACTGGATCTAATTCACACCCAACAGTCAACACCTGATCTACTCAAAGCAAGAATGGCCAAGCCACACAATGGCAAATCTTAGCACTGCAGGAGTTAAGCGTGCCTTAGTAAATTAATACCTACTTCAGGTTACCTTCATACTTCAGGCTATGAACCACAATGATTTAGGAGCAGTTTCAAATGCAGTTCATGCATTGATGCCATGGGTACTATAACCTATATGGGAATGCATAGTAGCTAATTGGAAATGCTCCAGCTGTTCAAGTTTAATGCATTTGTATTTATGAGCCAGCAGTTTCTGAACCTGAGCCAAAGAGGCTAAGTTCTTAATAGCGGCTGATGTAGGAAACTAAACTTTTGAAGGTGAAGAGTATATAAAGAACCAGACACTGATAAACCAGTCATCCGTAAAGGCACAATATGTTCATAGCACTTACCACCTCAGCTTGTCCAGCACAAGTGTTAAATGCTTGACTGTACACAGTGAGACCAGTGCAACTGACACTACTTGAAAACACCACATTCTGGTTTTAAACGTTGTTACTATTATTATTAGATTATTAAAAAAAACCCCATTCACAGTCCTTATCTGGATGAAGTACACATAACGTGAAGCCATTGCATACGAAAAATCCAGTGCTTTCCAACTATTTGCCCTTCCCTCTTATACCTTCAAAGAAGTCTAAACTGGTTCTGTAACTTTTAGTAAGCAGTAAGTGCAACCCTACCACAAATCAGAATTAAAATTGCTAATTTTACTTGGAACTAATTTGATAGTGTACATTTTACAATTAATGAGTAAACTGTCAGTGCTTACAGCAAATTTACATCTAGGCTTTAGCAGGTGCATTAATCCAATGCACTGACACATACTGGGAGCAATATTGTGGCCTCCTTTGTCTTGGAGAACAACTTCCATTTAAATTCTCTTGGGAATCAACCTCAAAAAGAAATGAGGAGAGTGAAGTGCATAGTGTATTTTTTGCACCACTTAGAAAGATCTGCAATGCAATTTCACTTTATTTATGCTACATTGATCTGAACTATGGGACTTTTTTGTTTTACACTCTTGTTACTCTCAAGAACTTCCTTAAACCCTCCTAGTTTTATACCAGCTAAATTAGGTTCTTCTAAGCTTTTGCCAGGACTGGATTTCCTTCAGTTTGTTTTCTGAAAGGATTCAAAATCAACTTGGCCTTTCCCAGTTAACTGTTACTCTTGCCTTCATTTCTGCTTAACAACATGCTTATTTTTTGAGAAAACAAGCAAACTGAATGCCAAGAAACAAGCTACTTCCCCATTTGTTATTGACTCCCCTTTTTCAGAAGCTATGAGTAGCGAGGACAAATTTCCAAAATAATTTTTCATATGATTCCTTTAAGGCAAACTAAAACCATGCATATATTTTTATTAATGCCTGTAACTGGTCAGTGAGATAAATTTATTGCAGAGACAGCTGCCAGTGTTGGTGCTACAAAGAGTGCATGATTCAAGCAGAACAAGCAGCTTTTAAAGAACTCTTATGAAACAGCTTTTTCCTGTTAATTCCAAAAAATGGAAACTGTGCTATCCAAATGCAAGATGACATAGGATTGATGAGGTCACAAGTCTAAGAGATTTAAAAATTCATCTCCACTGATTCTTTGTGGAAAACTTGTACATCTCTGCTTCCATAAGGAATAGGACAACAGCACAGAACACGACAAGCCAAGACAGACATATGGAAACTACCTCTCAAGAGCAAAAATCCACCAAAACAGGAGGTCTTTTGACGCCTAACAAACACATTTGGAGGGCGTTCTTTTATCAAGACTTTAAACTGCTCTAAGTCAGTTCTGCTTAATTGTCTTGGCGGCTCCCACTTGCACCACTGCAAGCAACTGGTCAACAAAGTGAATTAACTGTAGCACTGATGCAGTTTAAAATGAACCATATAAAAACTGGTTAGTTTTAATATAGAACAGTTTTCTTATCGATTTCCCTTTTTGCAAATACACAAGTGAATGCCAAGCACAGGAATAAACAGAGACAATGTGCTTCGAAAGGAACTGCTTCTGCCAGCGTCAATGTGTAGCACTCATGAAGCTACAGACCATGACAGTAAAGAAGGTCAAGAGACATCCAGCCTACCAGGTGCTTCACTTTCCTAATATTAAATGTAGCCACAGTGGTACCAAGCCAGTTACTTGTATGCCATAGAAAAAAAAAAAATAAATAAAGCAGAGCAGTCGAACAGCATCTCAACCTGAATGCAACTTTCGGAGGACTGAATGTGCTACTCATGCAAGAGTTCTCCAGTGGAGGAGTGTCTGCAACTACTGAAGGGGAAGACAAGCAAAACAAGAGCAGGTTTCTCAGATGGTATCAGCACCCTCTTCTCCCAAGTTCCACACTATCCTCCAAGAAAAGTATCAGTCAGTTAAAACACCATGGGACCAAGCAGTTGGATTGCCCAATCAAATCAAGAGGACAGATTTGCTCTCAGCTTCCTCTTTTACACATGAAGTTGCAACACTGAATAGTCGTCAATTTGTTAACAACAATACAGTCATAAAAGTCAAAACTGATCTGTTTGGAGCTGTATTGCCATGATGTACATAATTAAATGTACTGGGGTATTTTTAAGATCTATAGCTTGATTTATGGTAACTGATCCTCACCACTGAAATGTCACCATTCAGTGGAATGTACATACATACTAATATTATTGTATGTGAACAGTGAAGTCATTTGCATGCCTAAAGAAGGTAAAACAAATTACATTTCAGCTGCATCTAAGACTGTTCATTGGCAACAGTCACTACTTACTTCCACAGTTTCTTTTAGTCCTAATTTTTTAGTACTTCACTTCAACACCTTCAATCTATTTTCACACTAGACTAAATGGGTAAAGAATTGTCTTAAAGTATAGTCTTCCCCATTTACATTTTTAATAGAATCTATAGGATTTCCAGCGGCATGGTAACTCTTGTGGCTTATGACATTTATTCCTACTGTAGAAAGTCCTCTAAAAGCCTATCAATATGTATTTTGAAATGTTAATGAATTGTTATAGTCATGGTTCTCTCTCATTGCCAAGACATTAAGTTCATTCACCAAAGTTCATGTTAAACCTTCTTATCCATTCAATTTTTGCTTACAGATTAGTTTCCAGCTACATGCATACTTTTGCAGATCTAGTGATCTGCTATCACTATCTAAAATGTGTTCCTTTGCCACAAAGTAAAATTAATCCACTTGCTATTCTGTTGCTTATGTCTACATTTCTTTCTGTCAAGTCATCTAGTAGATACAGTTCTTCCAGTTAAAAGGACAATAAACTCTGAAAAACAAAACCCTGCAGTTTGAAAACTGGAAGTTAGAGAAGAATTTGTTTAATAATCAAAGGAGTAAGATATGGTATTGAGTACATTATGTTAGCCAGGGGAAATGAGACAACAGCTTGACAGCAGCCCATGCTTGAAGAATCCTGCACACCACAGGCATTGGATCTGTACACCAGGGAAACTCCATCTCATTTACAAGGAAGTATTTACACTTGCAAACTACAGAGTTTTTTTTTACTTTTTACTTTACTGCAGGTAACAGCAAAGCTCTAGGTTTGCTAAGTTCATTTTCACTTCAAATTATTCAAAATCAAAAGCCATTAAGAACTGAGCTTCACTAAATAAACCCAAAGCAAATTCAAAAAGAACCATCACGAAGAAGGTAAAGTTAACATTTGTGTCCTACATATTCTTTTTGCCTCCCAGTTACAGAATAGAGTTACTATCTATTCACACCTATCATAGTACAAATTCTTTTGGACCTTGTCACTTTCCCTGAGGACAATTTCCCAGACTTTGTTTAATAGATTTTTCAAAACATGGAGAACATTGGTCCAATTTAGTGAATTTTCAGAGTTTTGAAACAATATTTTTTGACACTACATTATAGAAGCCTGTATGTTGCCAGCAAGTAAAAGGGGTTGTTTTAGTCCTTCTGGAAAGCAGAAGGCATTTATTTCATTTTAGAAAGTGCTGTGCTTCTCTTATCAATGGATAATAAAAATTAGCTCTACTGGTAACACTGGGATTGAAAACTTGTAGATAATTTCATTTTTGACAACTCTTTATGCCCCAAGTAATTAAATATGTAATAAGGTACAACATTTTCAATTGCCTATAAATGAAGAAGTCTTGCAGCTTATCTTTTCGTCTGTCCTAAATGCTTTGGAACAGTTCCTGAAGCAAAGCTGGGGTGAGGTACACTATAGGCACATTCAGTGCTCCCGTTTAACTTCTGCAAACTGCTGTTGGGATGGTGTTTGACACCCAAGATATTAAACTGAAGGACTGGATACCAGTATTAACCTAGGTGATGTTTTGACTGCAGAACAGCATGAGCAGAAGGTCCACACATTCTGCAAAAGCAAAAACTTAAAGGGAGACAAAAATATAAATTACGTTAAGCAAACTGGTAGATACACAGATAGGTCTGGTGAGGCTGAGGCCAAAAGTGTGCTCGCCCAGACACAAATGGTGAAAGTTTATTTGGAGCCATGAATACAAAGAGGGCAAAGTATGCCCAGTCTAACTCAATTTGAAAAGTGCTGTGAAGACACCACTAACCAACATGGTGTTAAAGTTTTAATAAAGTGTTTGGAAAACACAAGGATATTCCATTCCTGAGGTACTACAATTCTGAAAACAAAAGCATTCTAAACCAATACATCAAAGAAGAGTAGTAACACAGTCCTCTACACAACTGTGCCATCAAAGACCAACAGTCAATACAGCATGTACTGAAACCATAGCAGACTATCAACACAACCAAGAAAGGGTGCAAGTAAGTATAAAAGGAGTCCAGTGTGAAAGCAACAGCTAAAAATTCTATTTAACTATTGACAAAAGAGCATAGCAAATTCTACCTTAATTTACATTTTGTTAAGGTAATCTATGACAGGTTAGCAAAAAAGTCTGAAGATTTTTCAGTGGTTACAGTCTCAAGAATATGTGAGCAGCTGGAATGGGACGAGATCTCTGGGGGGCAAACAGAGCAACTTAAAAAATATTTGTTCCATCTGAAACTAAAGGTTAATTAATTGGAATGATTAAAGATGACAACCTACAAGAAACATGTAATAGTATTAAGTGTTACAGACACTTTCTAAACATCCTGCTACCTCATCAGCCCTACAAAATACAGACCTCGCGACGACAATCCAAAATATTACTGAACATAAACAAAACCATTAAACCTCATGGATAGACAAGTTTTAGAAAAAGGCTGATAGTGTTTTTCTGTTGGCATCAAGTGAACATCAGCATCAAGGAAGCCCAAAGTTTACTGCATATGTTAAAGAACGAGCAAAAAAACCGGTCATTTCTGTAGCTCAGGAAACATTGGCCCCATGAGCAAAATAAACATTGTTCATGTTTGCTGAACAGAAAAAGCAGCAGTGTACTCATTCCAAACTATTATCGCTTTCCTGAGATACAGACAGTATCTTTTAGTTAAGCTAAAGACTTGACAACCCAAGTCAAATCTATTTTTACTTACGTCTGATCCTACAGGAAAACCAATGGCTCACAATTCAACTTGTGTACTATAAACTGCAGCCAAGTTGAATTTTGCTACAGATTGTCTGGGAATTTCCCCAAGCCAACAGTCTTAAAGAAATCAATGACAAAATCTAGAAGTGTTATTGACACCTATAATAGAGATGAAACACTGCATGTTACCTGTAGATATTTTAGCAGAGATTTAACTAGAAATCCCATAAAGACTAGAAGACGGAGATGGAAAAAAGGTACAAAGTTGCTGGAGAAAGATAAGAATTCCTGGGGTTCCAGGATACACTGACAAGAAATAGCAATGGCTGCAGACAACAACTCTGCCTGGGAAGTGGGCCTGCATCCTCACAAAAACTGTCTTCTCTAGTATCTCTGTCTGGGAATGAGCAAGACTTCACGTTTGTCAGTTCCACCCAAAAAGCGGACTGTGCTGGATTACAGGATTTGCCACTTCGACAGAGGTATCAAGAGACAATGGCACTTAACACCATCCAAGCATTTAGTATTTCTAGAGATGAACGCATTTACAATAGCATACACGATTTCAAAAGTGACCTCCCAGCAAGGTAAATCAGTGCATTGCCTAAAAGCATTTAGAAGTTAAAACCATTTATGAGAAAGTATTGACAAAGATGAAAAATTGTATCTCTCCTGAAGTCAGGCTTTAAGAGTTGTGCTTCCCAGTAAGTCCTAAGACAGAACACTGCAGAAGCACATTCAGTTAAGTAGTTAAAGCTGCCGTAACAATTATGAAGGATCTCCTTGATATATTTTGAGCCAAAATGATCATCAGTGTAACACTGAGTTAACCAACATAGGTCCAAATTCAAGTAAAATTAAATGGCCACAAGGCAAAGACTAACAAAGAAAATCATCCCAATATCCACAGGACCCACAGACCAAAGCGAATGAGTTATTAGTCCAAATCATAATTCACGTTTCTGCAATTTCATTACATTGTTGCCTATAAAAATCTAAAGCTTCTGAGTTTTAAGTTCCCAAACTAGTAGAAACTCCAACTTGCAAAAGGCAGAAATGCCACCAATGGACTGAAATCAGGTAACTTGAGTGTTGGGTGCAATGACCTGAGCCTCATGTAACTCCTACATCTAGAACTTGTCATACAGCAAAAAAAAAGCCTCAGAAGATCTCCATCTGCCCTGCAAAAAAACCCTGAGACAGTCATCTAATTCTGTTTTAATCTCACCATCTACAGTAGTCAGCCTGTGACTCTGCTCAAAGCAGATTGCTCTCCTCCTGAGCAAGTGACCTAAGCAACTGATCACTGAGTCCTGGCCTTTCTGACGACAAGGATCTGTGTTTCTCTTAACCACGGCTTCATCTGCCAAAAATCATAATCCAATGCCCCAATATAACTGATACAGCACATCAATTTTCTCCCCCAAAGTCACTAGAAAAACAATTCTGGTGTAGTTTGCCAAAGCAAGTCCCAGATTCAATACATATGTGTCAAGATGACTTGTGTACACTCTGTACACAGAGTGAACCTAAAACTAGCTGCTGTGTTGATCAGCACCCATCCTGCTCCCTCATGCTTAGTAGAAACACCAGCTGTTAAGAACTCTATACGATTTGCAACATCAAGTACTACAGAAAGTCAGCTACTTCCATCTTTCACGTACATGCACAGCTTTCTCCCTACCTGAAAGCGTGTTACTTCCCCATTCATCATGTGATTAAATTTCATAATTATTTGAGACCATTTCCTTAAAAAATAAAAAAAGAGGCAGAGAAAAAGTAACTGATTGTCCTTTCTGAATTTTAAGGACCATTGAATTGCTGTGATTTTGTGTTGCTATTTTACAGCACAGAAAATAAACACATCTATGGATGCAGATTCACATCATGGCTACAGTTAAATCTCTATGCTGTGTAAAGCAGAAAGTTTCCCATTGCCATAACAACAAAATAGCTTCTCTTAAGCAGAAACCTGAGCAGGACTGGGTCCTTTAGCTTCTAAAACAGAAGCTACCATGTACTTAGCAGCAAAAAAAATTATGAAATTTTAAGACTCCAAAATACTTTAAGACATTAATAATCAGATATGTATTTGATCAAATGCAGACTTAAATTCTAAAAAGAAAGAACATTTCACAGAAATTAGTTCATCACGTGAAATGTTCTGGAGTAACATTTGACATCCAAGGTGGCTTACAAATTGCCTTTGACAGGGTTAAACTAATGACTACATGTCTTGAGGTGCCGGTCATAGGGTCTGCTCCAACCCAGTGTACTTATTTTCCCTTGTTTCTGCTGCTTAGTTTCTTCACTTCACACACTAAAAATCAGCTGAAAAGTTTCATTTTTGCTTTTAGTTGTTTTCACTTTCTAAGTTGCCTGCAGGCAACGAAAAGTTTCTGTTTAGGTTAGAACCAATCTTGGGCGATGCTCGGGGAGGGAGGAATCGCGCGTAAATCTCGCTGAAAGAATAATGCCTCTGCCAGCACTCGGTGAGATGATCACCGTGTTCGGGAAGATTGTTTTACCTACACACAGAAGCTCAGTCCCTTTAGCTGGGAGTTCCGAGGGAACCTTAACGGCTTAGCAGAACAACAACAACAACGAGAAAGAGGTGTTGAACAGTACCACTTCCTTCTCCTCCCCGCCTGTCACAGCCGGCTCAGCTGTTCTGGTCGCGCTCCGCATCTACTTCTTTCTCCTGCTCCACCACCGCCTCCTCCCGCGGCCGCCCGGCGCTGACAGCGGGCGGATCCCGCCGCCCCGACCGGCAGAGGCACCTCCGAGCGAGGACGGAGACACAAAGTTTCTTTCGCGGGGCTCCGCCGCCGGCACCGGCTCCCCGGCGCTCCCGGGCAAGCGCGGGCAGCGCCGCTCCTCAGGCACCGCGGGCAGGTATCGGCGCTGCCCCGGTCCCCTCGCACCCCTCCGGCCACCCCGCCGAGGGGAAGGGGGCGGTTCGCCAGCAGCGCCTACTCACCGCCATGGCCCCGCGGCTCTCCCGGCTAACGGTCCGCGCTCCGCCGCCAGCGGGCAGCGGCGCCGGGGCGGGCAGCGCCGGGGGGAGGTCCCAATGGCGCAGCCCGGGCTAGGGGCGGCGCTTCCCCCACCCCTTTGCCCGCCTACTAGACGTACGTGTGCTCCGGCCGCCACCGCCACTCCGCCGCCGTCTCTCCCTCCCGTCCCCGCAGCTGTCACTGCCTCCCGCGAAATTATTT